>VDFB02093903.1:0-21607 GCA_007258455.2 Sequoia sempervirens | reverse complement strand
CTTAGAGTAGACCTTTATTTCAATGAAATGATAGTCACAGTGGTGGTTTTCAAGTTATCTAGAGATTGAATGCATGAGTTTCTAGGTTTTGAGTACAAGGGGCAATGATAGTGAAATAAGTAATTAATGACTATAGTAGACACCTTGTTAATAATCATTTGAAATTGGATTTCACAAGGTTAAAAGACTGTGATTTGTCCCTATGACTTTGAGATGTGCATTTTTCCCTTAGTTGTTATATATCTCCAATGAAATTGTTTATGTTTCTTTTTCCTTTATGACGGTCAAAGGATTAGTGATTGTAACAAAAGCCTTAAGTGTCGATAGGTCCAACTATTCTCATTATCCCATGTTTGCATTTCATGGTAGAAACCAAGGAAGGATTCAAGCATGCTACTATCAAACCCTTGATAGTATTTGTATCTTTTTAAGGGTTATAATGACTATTCACAGTGCATAGCATGTGAGGTGATAGTCATGAATCATGCAAATGTTAGTAGTCCATTGTTTTTTAAGTGGTCAAGGAGGTGATAGTGAAGTTGAAACATTGAATATTATTTATACTTGCATGAAAGAAGTGGCTATAAGGACATAGTAGGCACAATCCACTATGAGTATGGTCGCAAGTCACTCAAAGATGTAAAAGGACAGTCTAGAGTAGTAGTGATGATTTTTTAGTCATAAATATCAGATTTTTGAACCCTTCATTAACAACAACAACATGCTAGTCAAATGTAAGTGATAAAGTAGGTCCATATGTAATTTTCAAGATTTAAAGAGACATATCATTACGACAGTGACTTTAAAAATTCATCCAAGATTAGAATAGATTTTGGAAATCCAAAACATTGAAAACACAAGAGTAGATAAGCTTGACAATGATGGATTTCCTTTTATTGGTTCAGACTTATATAATGGGGACATTTTAATTGGAAAGGTGAGTTCGCAACCTTCTGATGCAAACTTTAGGCTCAAGTTAAAGCATACTGAATGAGGAAGGTTTTATCAAGTTTTAATGTCAAATAATGATGATGGAAGGAGTTGTAGGGTTTATAGAAGAGCAAAAAATAATGCCTTTTACAATAGAAGGCATTGATCCAGATTTTATCATGAATCCACATGCATTTCCTTCAATACAAACACCTAGAAAACTTTTTGAATATGCCTTATCAAAGATAATTATGTCAAGTGGCATTGTTGGTGATGCCACACCTTTCAGTCCTATCACCATTGAATCCATTACTAGACAACTTCATAGGTATGGTTATGGATAGTGGTAACTTGTGAAGAATGCAAAAATGTTAGAAATGCAATGCATTCTTCATGATGTTCAAAAGAAGTCATGTTGCAAGGTAGTGCTCTCTTCACAATCACTGTGTTTAGGAGACACTAAGCTTGTTGGTTATTGCAGTGATGTTCAAGATTGTAAACTTGCAGATTTTGTGATCAGTAAGGAGATTTTTAAGGGTAAAATTGCCTGATTTGAGGGTAGATTTCAGAAATTTGATGTTAGAAACTAATTTTCTTCACAAAATGATCTTTCCAAATCTGTAATACTAGACAGGTTGCCTAATTTTAAGAGATTTTGATAGTGATTTGTAGCATGGATAGAAATTAGATTGCAACAAGGAAGGTTTTAATCATCAGTCTTGATTTCTAGGAGATTTGAGTCATCAACCAGTTCTCATTTTGTTGAGTTTATAGTAGTCAAGGTCAACAATCAACTCAATCAAGTTGTATGATTTATTTTCATTTCCAAATCAATTGACGATGAATTTAGGAGTTCAATTTATTTATAAAGTAATATCTAGGACTTTCTTTTCTTTAGTTCTAGTTTTATTTTCATGCTCACAACAAAAAAAAAAAATTCTTGTAACTCAATTTCTAAAATGCATTGTAAGCAATCCTTTTGATTCAATGAATAATGACACCAATTCCTTCTCATTTTTCTTTTGTCTACAATTGAAAATGAATTGGTAGATGAACTTGTTGTGATTTGAGTTTTTAGTCCTTCATTTTTGTCCCATTTTAAGTAATGTTTTGGCAAAGGATGCATGCTTAAGTGCAAGTTATATGTTGTGTGTACATTTCAACAGGTTGTAGTTGTGAAACTTGTCTTTCCTTTGTGAAATAAGTTGAAACCAACACCTTCATATGAAATATTTATGTGCTTCATGTTTTTATTTGAGTTGTGAAAAAATAAAAACCTTATTGATTCATATATTGTGATATGGTTGCAACAGTTAAACATAAATATTTGGGTGCATCACCTCCTAGGAAGTAGATTTCAGTTTCAAGAAAATCCTTCTATCCCTGTTCCTCATCAAGTTGGTAGTTTTAGGAGGTTCACCAAGGGAACCATCTTGCTCTAGAGATTCATCCTCATCATAAGCTACCCATATCTTGAGGATGTTTCTATGTTACACTAGATGGTTGAGTGCATACTCAACTAGGGTGAAATCCTAAGTGATAACAAGACTAATTCCTAAGTTTGATTCTTCTCAATTTGCATCAATTCTTCTTCCATAGCTTTGGTCCAATTCTCATCCTTGCATTCCTCAATCACTATGTTAGGTTCTACTTTGGGAAGTAGACATGGATTTATGTATTCTTCTATTATAACAACTTTTCTTCTTGTCAATACACCTTTGCTCTTATCACCAATGATCTAATCTTCAGAATGATTCTTCTACACATACTTAGGAGACTTAGGAATTCTTTCTAGAGAATATTCCTCTTCAACTTGCATCTCCTTTTCCTTTTGTAACACCCCACCATGAAACCCTAGAGGACAACACACTATAACACTAAGAAAATGGTAAATTTTTTTTTGAAGTGCATCATATTAAAGATTGTAGATTTTACAATAACTTGCATTTTAAACCTAAGTCCTCTAAGGTTCCTTGACTACGTTATGGAAATCCCATTAACCTAACTAACAAGCATTAATCCATTAACATGATTAGTCTTATGGAAATCCCATTAACCTAACTAACAAGCATTAATTCATTAACATGATTAGTCTAACATTGAGGAGTACATTAAAATCATCACATTATATGATCAACCAATGAGAAAATCCATTTCATGTCATCAATATAACAACATCAAAGAACATTTAATTAACAATCATATACAATAAACATCATTTACCCTTTTCATTACAAGAGATAGAGTTTACAATTAAATACAAAATTATAGCATTACAACAATGTTTCCTCGAATAAGAGAGGAGAGTACATTAGAATTACATTACATGATATAACTGATTTATAGTATAAGTACATGAAAGATAGTCCACATGAACTAGAGCAAGTACAGGAGTCCACATCACCAGGAGTAGCTGCCACACGAACGATCAATAGTAGGGAAAATCAATGGAGTAGAAGGAAAATTCCACCCGACCATGTGGAACCCTAAGGTCCACCCCCTTGTGCTAGGAGATAGTGATAAGGTCCCACCACAAAACAGTCATGAAGACAAAAGACCGACACAAGGGCTAACATGAATCCAATATGCAAGTACATTATAACAACACACAACGGTAACACCACTTCCAGAGGCACACATACATCAAGAGAAATACAAGACAAGGGACACTAGGTTGCAGTAGGGAAGAGTGTCATCACATGGTCTTGGCATGGGTTATCCTAGCTACCTCACATTAGGTACTGGCCCCCATCTATGGTTATCTTGGCTGCCTCACACTAGGCACTGGCCCCATAGGGTAACACATGTGGAACCAACTTCCCTTCATGAGGACAAGGAGGTTGATCTTGCCAACCAGACCTTATCAACCCATCCTTAGCCTAAATGAGCAGTATATGAATGGGTGAGGAATCCATTTATCTTGATTTTAGTTAGAATCTACCCAACCCCCTAGATTATTAATTAGGTTATCACTTGTTTAATAAACTCCCACATGGGTTATCTTGGTCGCCACTTTGTGCACTGACCCCCATTGAGAGCCACTCCCCCTACTAACAACTAACATACCCAATAAAAACAACAATGTAAAGCCATCATGCACTTAAACGAAAACCACAAAATTACTTAACCTAAGCAAGGCATGAACCATCTCGCTCTCAAACACAACTGTAGTACAAATAAAGAGTGCAAGGAAAAAGACCCATATCAACACATCAACCAAGTTCAAGGGTCAACAAAACATTTAACCAATAACACGATTCCCAAGCCTCTAGAAAACTTCTAATATTCACCTCACAAAAATACTTAAACATTTGTACAATAACCCACAATCATTCCCAAATCAATAAGAATTCACTTTACTTCATACAATAAACTCAAAACAATAATAGAACATGGAATCTAGAATGGGTTTACAAGCAACCATTTCATGTTTACTAAATATTCATCTAAATCAAAAGATAATCTCTTTCCATAAACACTAACTTTCATTTATTTAATTACAAATATATCAATCTTTCTAAACCAATTATTTCTTTGTTTCATTTATTTTATGGACATGGTCAAATAGTAATAGGGGAAGCAATACTCTTTGATTGTACTCATAAAATATATACAAGGGTATTCATATATATATGTGCATTCATATCTATATGTATATACAAAGATATTTATATGGTTAAATCTACTTTTTGTATTTGAAAACTGAACCTTGTTTGTTGATATATATATATATAATCACACGTTATATAGTTTACTATACAAAATAAATCAGATTGTAGAAAATAGCCACATGTAGAAATACTTATACATATCACTGTTATATATATGTAGATCTATATATATGTATATATATACATACATATCTACATATAAGGCATATACCAATCTAAGTGAAAAGAATGTTCGCATATAAATATAGGTGCTAAAAGAGAATTGGTTCAATGGTCATTCATATTACATCACCATCGATTGTTTATAATCAAACACCCATGTAAATGAACAGGAAAGCCAATCTACTGAATTTATAATGCAAGTAAATAAAACTTGGAGATTACTGTTTAATCTTCAACTAACTAAAGTTGAATACAATCATGGCACAAGAATGTATCGAACTTAACAGTGACAAGGGAATACATCTGTCGAAATCTATGGGAAGAAATGAGGAATATCGAATGTAAGGAGTATTATTCATCAACGATTGCAAAGTCTACTTACCTTAAAATCACTGAAACTATAGAGAGGAACTAATCTGTAGATTAAATACAATGCAGGGGATGATTATCACCCAATGCATATCCATCGTATTCCCACAAGTGAGAATAAATTTGAAAGCCAAAAAAGAGGTTTCCTAATCAATTCGATTCACAAAGAACCCACAGTGTAGTATTCGCCAAAGGAAGACAAGGGCTCGGTTTCAAAGCTGAATTTATATTATGTTCTAGAAGTAAGGAAAATGGGAAATAACGATAGTTTAAGCCAAAATATTACAAGAAATTTGCAGCCTTCAGTACGTGCCAAAGAATAGACATAACCAGTCATTGTAATGAACTCACATAGTACTCAATTGCCTCTACATACATGACTTCAATTTACCAAAGATGAGTGGTGTCAACGCCATCTAAAAGAGGGAATACAAATTTTACAGGCATCAAATTCCATTCAATAAATTGTTAAAGGGACTCATATAATGGATAAGGTGTGACTCGATTGTAGTTAGCAGAAGGACACAAGGATTAAAGGCCTCAAAGAATAAACTTTAAGAATTGAATAAAATACAATGGTTGGGAAATTGATTATTCCCAACATGAAGAACCTATGCAGACAAAGAGTAAAATTTTGAAGCTCTGTTTATTTGAATTCAAATTGGGGAAAACATAAAGCAAGCACAAAATAAGCTAAAACATCCCCAAAAGAATTAGGATTTCAAAAGCTGAATGCAAACTATAGAATTAACACAATTCAATTTTCAAGAAAGGCTTCAAAAGTTTCCAGATCATACATTTACTAAATTACACACTCAGAAATCAACATAAAAATGGTCTAATTTTATAAAACACAACACCCCATTTCCATTTTCTTCTAAATTATAATTGGGAATAGCAAGGAACCTGGTTTATTTGCTTTACAGAGCCGAATTCTTAATGTGGAGCTCTCCAAAATCTAGCTTATGGCTCCAAACTCTTCTACAAATCCCTCAAGATAATCTCTACCAAACTCAATTCAATCTTTTCCCCAAAACTAGATAAGAAACCTCCAAGAACACGAAAATTCATGGAAAGAGAAATCAAGATTAGTTTTTCAGATATTGTTGAAAAGCCCCCTTTGTTTTAGTAGACTAGCCCATTTAAAAGCCACTCCACTATGTTTGTTGTTGCATGCAACTTTTTCTTTTATTTATTTAATTTATTAAATTTTGCATCTATCTTTCACTCCCACTTCTCCAATCTGTTTATTTAAAAACATATCTTCATTTATTTACACACAATAAATCCATTTTTAAAATATTTAATTTATTGATTTTAACTTACTTTTTTAATTCTATTTGTACCACAATCTAATTAATATATTTATTTTAATATTTATTTATTAAATCATAAATTTTAATTTATTTAAACCAAATAAAACATTAATAATATTTTATTTATCAAAACCACAAATGTATTAAAACATTTATTTAAATTATCAAAATACGTTTTTAACTGCAATAATATTTTATTTTGATATAATAATCAATCAAAGCACTAATCAAACAAATAACTCAAATGAATAGAATACCGAACAGTATTTGACCTCACAACAAAACAGAAGACAATACAACAAAAGAATCAATAAACCAACTTGAACTGACCAAACAGATACTCATCCCCGTCAAGGATGATGACTCAACACAGGGAACCAGATGGTATCTCCATTTCAACCATCTCCATTGGGTTTAAGGCATGCTCAAACTTGGCAATTTAGGTGGAGTCGATGCCTGGTACCTGCAACCTACAACAAACCGCACTGTAGAGCAAGTACATAATCAAACAGTCAAACATACCATGAGAGGAAGTCGCAACGTCGCAAGGAACTCACAAGTGAGTGATGTGACACTGTTCCTCTTCACCAAAATACATCAACTCACAATAATCAAATACTAATAACATGATAAGAACGTACATTAGATAATCACATAATACTCATAGTAATAATAACCCACACAATCAATTAAACCATAAACTAATCATAACATATACATAAACATCAGTGATAAAAGCAACATCAACTATCATTATAGCAATGAATCCATCATCGAGCAATGTATCATAATGTCCAAATACAAACAAGTAGTTGTTAGTAATAGAAAGAAAACTGAGGGGCGCTACACCTTTTCTTATTATTTTTCTTCTTCTTTGCAAGAAGACTTATCAGATTCATATCCTTCTATCAGTATTAATACTTTATGTGGTTCTTCATCTACTTTAACACTTGCACTTTGAACTATCTTCTTCAGGCTCTTTTTGTAGCACTGGTAAGCCTTTCTTCTTATAGAATATCCAAGAAAGATTTCTTCATCTTTCCTTGCATCAAATTTTCCCAAGTTTTCTTCATCTCTCCTAGTATAACATTTTCTTCCAAACACTTTGAGCTATTTGATAGTAGGAGTTCTTTCATACCATAGTTCATAGGGAGTCTTTGAAATGTTTACTCTTGTTTGTACTCTATTGAGTATTGAAAATATAGTATGAATATCTTCTCTCCAATAGACATCCAATATTTTTTCTTCTGTCATGATTGTCCTTGTTGCTTCTTGAACTATTCTATTATTTCTTTCCACAACTCCATTTTGTTGAGGACTTCTAGGAGCTGACAAATGCTTCTTTATCCCATGATCTTCACACAAATTGTTAAACTCATCGGACGTGAAATCTGCACCTTTTTCAAACCTTAAGCACTTGATTTTTATATCCATTTCATTCTCAACCATAGATTTAAATACTTTAAACTTGTCTAGAGATTTTTATTTTTCTTTGAGAAAATTTACCCAAGTCATTCTAGAGTAATCATCAATTAACAACATGAAATACTTGTCACCTTGAAAGCTTCTTGTTCTTGTGGGTCCACATCGGTCTATAGGCACCAAATCCAAAGGCCCTGTGGTAGAATATTCTTTGATATTAAACCTCTTTTTTGTTTCTTTCCCAACCTAACATTCCTTGTAAACTACATTGATAGGCTTTGTAATTCTTGGTAGATCTTTCACAACTTGAGTATAGTTGATCCTCACTAGGCTATCAAAATTGATGTGACACATTCTTCTATGTCATAACCAACTTTCATTTATTTGAGTCATAAAACACTTACCATTAGCACATTTGAGCTGATAAACATTCCCATATTTCCTTGTTCCTATAGAAACTAGAGTTCCAATGCTTCCTATTCTAATCTTACTACCACCATCCTAAAATATAAGATTATATCCTTTTCTGCACTCAGAAGATTATACTAGAGACCCTTGACATAAAGAACATCATTTGTATTATGCTTTCCATCAAAACTAATTGAACCTTTTCCACATATCTTAGCAAATGTATCATCACCAAACTTAAGAAGACCACTTTCAAACTTTTCAAGTTTAAAAAACTTACTCTTATCACCTGTCATATGATTTGAGTATCCACTATCAATTATTTAGTGATTTTTCTCCTCTCTAGAATGAAAATCAATCACTATAGTTCCTTTTATGTTGTGTCCTATTTCTAGAGAAATTTCCTTCATACATCTTTTAGAGTCAATAGCATTATTTGCAACACTCAGAGCCATGAACAAGAATTCATCATTTTCATCATCCAAGTAGTCAAATTCATCATTAGATATGCTACCATCTTCTATAACATAATAACCCTAGGGAAAGAATGAAACCTTCCATCTTGGTTTTCCAAAATGCATAATTCATCCCATCAAACAAGGGATCCTCTTTCCTATGTGGCATCTGGATCTACCTCAAGCAGTTAATATTCTTATAAGGAACCTTTCTCTAATACCAATTGTTAGATTCACATGACAACTGAGAGATGGGAGTGAATCAATTGTTCATTAAAACATCAAAATCCTCATTAACATTTAGATCTATATTAGCCCTTAAACCCTTAATTAGATTTAATGGAATGTAAACATATGAAATAGTAATGAAAACACATCCAAACATATAAGAACACTAGACTTACATGGAAAATACAAGAAGGAAAAAACCACAATGAGGATTAGCTCACAATATAAAGTAATAGAAACACCAAATACAATAGGCTCACTGCTAGAGGGATCACTACCTAAAAGAAAGAAGGGATCACTGCCAAAGGACTCACTATCTAGAAGAAATAAGATAGAAGGAGTGGCTCACTACCAATTTGAACTACTGACAATTTATCTCTCTTATGTTGAAGGTACAGTTCCACTAAAGTACAAACAACTCATTCAACAAAATAAAATGTAGACACATTCTGCTCACTACATCTGGGAGTCCTATGAATTAAATCTCACACATAGATCACCACACTTGACCACATTTGCATCTTTTACATCACACACACTCTCTTCTTAATTCACACAATAACTCACCTTGTATTTATACCATACTCAACCTAAAATAATCTCAATCAGGTCGGCCTTTAGGAAACATATGCACCTCAATCATGTAACATCAAATAGGTCGGCACCAAATGCTTCCATGGTGTAAAGAAGTGAAGGAATACGATGCCACAACTTAAATAGGACCCAAATATACATTGAAATTCTTATCATCACTTCCACAAACAACAATAAACACTAGCAGGCTAGGTCATCCAAGCCTACTAACACTAACAAGTGACCACAAACAAACCTCTCTAGGTCCTAAAACATCTCTCATACCATACAACAACAATCTAAAACATCTCAAAATATTGCACATCATCAAAATATTTTCCACTACTACTACAACCACCTGAAACATAAGAACGCCTTTATTTTGTGCAACCAGACACACTGGCATAAACATCCAACTCACCAAACAACCTTGTGAAACACCACAACACCTAAAACTTCAAGTAAAGGTAGATAAAGGAAATATAAGCATGTTCCTAGATCCATAAGACAAGAACCTTCATTGTGAAGAAATGTGGAGCAATCTCATTTCTCCCAAACACCTTGTTTCACCAAACAACCATATTGTAAATCACATCTTCCATTGCAAAATGATCCAGAACCTAAAACTTTGGATAAAGAACCTCTAAACACCTCTTTAATCATCATATCCAAACCACATAGGAATATCTTCAACCTTGAAGAAATGTGGAGCAAAACACTAAACACCACTATCACGTTGAACTCTCTTTTATTCATTTTTTCTCAAAAGCACTTGGAAACCAAGTGAACCAACTACATTGGTAACACTACTAACATCTCTACAACACATTTGTAGCATTTAAAAAATCTCTCGTTAACTATAGCACATCCAACTATCTCTCCAAACACAACTTCTACAACTATACTAAAGTAAGACATAAATGTCAACACCATCAATATTGTGTTGACATCAATACCAACAGCTCCAGGCTTCCAACAACTCTAATGCTAGGGGTTGAAATTATCACCACTAGTAGCATTCCAACATTATCTTCATACAAGGGGTTTACATCAATGACAACATCCAAAAAACTCACAAACAACTCAAGCTTCCAATAGGTCCTAATTTAGAACCTCCCCAAATTGAAAAAAGTAGCAACCAAGCTTCTAATAAAATTTGAGTCATTCCCCCTTGTTCTTTGGAAAAAATATTTATGAATTTGGCTAGAAAATTAGTGATTAGAAATTTCTTCAGGACTTTCCTATGAGGTTCATCATTGAAAAAATGGGTCTCTTCCTCCTAGAGCTCCTCTATAAAGCTCAATTTCTTGCCTAATTTTTTTCATTGTTGAGTGCTCTTCTAGGTGGATCAAGATAAGGTTTTGGTTAGGGGTCCATAGTTCATGGAGGGTTTCATTTTATTCATCATGACGTGGTTGCCAAATTTTGATGCTATGAGCTTCCACATACTAGAGTTAGTAGATTGGATTCTTCTATATAACTTACATGAAAAGTACTTGGATGCTTCCATTCTTGAAAATATAGCTCTTCCTTGGGAATTTTTTGAAGTGTGATGAAGATATTTTGAATAGATTCTCCATATTTTATTCCCATGTTTGCATCCTTAAGGATCCTACTGAATCCCTTCCTAAGAAAATATCTCTAATCCCAAGTATGTTAGTATAGCACCAACCTATGGAACTCAATGTTCTACCTTCCTTTTGTATATTTTATAAATCTAGGGAGAATTTTTCATCAAAATGTAAATCAAGAATTTCCTTTTATAAATCATTTCTCTTGGATGATCCAACCCCTAGATGGGTTCCTTTCTTCAAGGCTATCCCCACTCATAAAGTGGTGGTTATCCATAACTCCTCTCCTTGCCTATCATTCTAAGATAGATAAAGTTGTGTCTCCCCCTCCTCTCCATTGGGAAAGATCCCTCCTTACATATAGTAGAATGAATCTCTCATTAATAACATCTTGGAAGATGGCGATTTGTTGGAAATTAGAGAGGAAAAGGATACATTAGTTTCCAATTCTATCTGTATTATCTCCTAGAAACAATTAGAGAAACTCTACTAATTACTAGCCCCTCATTATACAATAAATTACAAGAGAGGAAATTAAAGCAAGTTCTTGGTTAGTTCTCAACATTGAAAATAAAAAGTAAAAGTGAGAGGGGAAGGGCCTCTCACAAGTGTCATGAAGATTATATCATGGAATGCTAGAGGCTTAAATACCTTTGACAAATGATTCTTAATCAAACATTTATTAGACTTGTAGAAACTTGATATCATCGTTTTATAAGAAATTAAATTGAAGATTGAAGAAGTTGGAAAACTCTTCAAAAAATGGTTCAAATGGAAGTGGATCTTCACCTCAACTTTGGATCCTCTAGAGGTTTGGGTATCTTATGCTTTCATAAATCCATCAACTATACTCATATCAACCAAGGTTAAAAATGGAAATTACATTGTCTTCTATTTATCCTCTAAACTTAGCTTTAATATCTTTAACATATATGGGCCTATTCCCCCATCATAAAAATATCCTTTGGGATTATGTCTATAAGATCTTGGATCTTTTGAACCTAGACTTGGTGATTTTAGGCGGTGACTTCATTGTTGTTTTGGGTCCTTGTGACAAGAAGGGGGGCCTTAACATAATCTCTTCATCTTAGCATTATTTTTCTAATTTTGTCAAAAATTTCTCTTTAGTGGATACTAGGATGAAGAATTGTCATCAAATCCAAAGGGAGGTCAAATTTTATTACAAAGAGGTTGGATTATTTTCTACTCTCCCTAGTTTGGATTAATCAAGGATTTATCATGGAAAGTCTCATTATCCCTGGCTCTAGGTTTGATCACTTCCTTATTTATCTCTCTTGGCATGTGGATTTTAGCATTATTATAAGCCCCCTTTAAGTTTCAAAAAATGTGATTCTACGATAATAATTTTATCAAATCGATCATAACCTAGTGGAAGGAATTTCCTATAATTAAGGGGGCAAAATTATTCATCCTAATGAAAATTGCCTACTCTAAAGGACACTATCAAGGAATCCAAAATAAACTCAATTTCAAAAAAAAAATTGAAAAAGAGAGGGTGGAAGTGGAATTTTCTACTCTCAATGAGGAGGTCATGAAAGGTGGGATGTTCCAAGAACACATTTTAAGGGAGGACATTTTGTCTAAATTAGTTGATATTTAGGTTTTAAGGAAGGTTTTTTTGGTGTCAAAAATCTAGATAAAGTTGGTTAAAGTAGGGGTATATGAACATAAAAATTTGTACTCTTCAATCAAAGATCAAAAAATATGGAACAAGATTTGACAAATCAAATCTACAAGTGGTATTGATTTAATTGGCTTTAGATGAGATCAAGTAAGAAGCTATATATTTTTCTCTAGTCTTTTGGGTAGTGCAAATGACTCTTATTTGGGGGGGAAAGGAGTTTATAAAGTATATCCTAATGTTCATCTAAATGAGAATGAAGAGTTGATGAACCCATTCTTGGAAGAGGATATTAGAGTTTTAGTCACTCAGTTGTATATATACAAGGCCCTAGGCCCAGATGGGTATATTGCAACCTTCTTTCAAAAATGGTAGCATGTGGTTTGTAGGGATGTTATCAAGGCTTATAATGTATCAAGGAAGTATACAAAATATTAAAGGACTTGAATTTCATCTTCATTTCTCTCATTCATAAGAATCCCTCTTTGAATTCTTTCTCAAATTTCTACCTGAGTTCCTTATGCAACACTCTATACAAAGTCTTATTTAAACATCTAGCCAATATGCTCAAATATATTCTTCCTTTGTTAATTTATAATTCTCAAAGTAACTTTATCCCTGGGATAATCATATTTGAAAGAATAATTACTATGCATGAGGTATTTCATTCTATTTCTAATTGAAATAGAAAAATTATGATTGTGAATCTTGACATCGATAAAGTCTATAAGTGAAATTGGAGATTTCCCATGAAAGTTTTGGAATGGTTTGATTTTACTTTTCATTGGAGAGAGCTTATTTTTTAGTGTATCTCCACCACTCAATTCTTGATCTTGGTGAATGGGATCCTGAAAGGATTCTTTTCTTCTTCCTATGGTCTTCAAAAAGGGGATACTCTCTCTATTTATTTTCATTATCATGGTGGAGGATTTTGAAAGGTGCATTGCTACTGCCAAGGTGGAGGGATCTTGGAAAGTTATTGTTGCTACAAAGGATTTTGATGCTTTCATCCACCTTCAATTTTTGAACTAAAAATTTATTTGGGGAGGCTATTTTGTGAGAATCTAAAACCATCAAGAGGATCCTTGACTCCTACTATGTTGATTTGGGACAAAGAGTTAATGAACTCAAATTGAAAGTTCCTTTTATTAATATTTCTCCTAGAGTTTAGTAAAGGATTATTGGTGCACTGAGGTTATTTCATGGCCCTCTTCCCTCATGTTGTCTAGGTTTTATGATGTTTTTGGTTCTTATACTTGGCTACTCTTTGAGATTATCTTATCATTTATTTTTTGTCCTTTCTTGCCTAATGGAGTGGCAAGTGGTTGAGCTTTAGGAATAACATAAACTTACTAAAATTGTTTTCATTGCTCTTCTAATTTATCTCTTTTTGATCAGTAAATCTCCAAAAGTCATTCTAGATGTGATTAGTCAAATTATGAAATATTTTCTTTGGGAAGGTTTGGAGGATAAGAAAAAAAAATCCTTTAATCACCTAAGACAAGTTTTTCCTCCCTTTGACTTGTGGAGGAGCTGGTTTTTGAAAATTATATCTAAATAATTCGGCCCTAGGGGACAAGGTAGCTTAAAAAATTTATGCTAACATAAACTCTTTATGGAGTAGATATAGGAGGAAGAAATATCTTCATTTTATACATGAAACACACATTTATACTACTCCTAACCCCCTATGGGGTCTCATATGTGGAATTTCATCCTCAAATGCACATATTATTACCGATCACCTCTCCTATGAAGTGAATAATGGGAGTAGAGAATACTTCTAGAAAGATTATTGGAATGGCCATCATGCTCTTTTGGAGCTAGAGAATGTATCAAAGGTTAAATAATTTTCACAATTGAATAGATGTCCCTTTAGATGTGGACCTATTGGACCATATCACTACCATTCAATCATTTATCAATTCTCTCTATAGATTCAAATTAATGGGAAAGAAAATGAACTTAGGTGGACATGCTCAAAAAGTGGTTCATACTCAATCAAGATTGTCAATGACCCTCTTTTGAGAGATCCAAACGATTAAAAGAAAATTCCTCACCAATAATAATCTACATAAAAGTGATTTATATGGCCCTCTTCATTGGTTTGTTTTCCATCAAAAGGATGAGACCAATGAACATTAATTCATCAACTACTTCTCACATGAATGCTGGAAATGGTTGATCAACAACCTAAGAGGAACTTTCTCTCTTCCTAGCTCTTTGCTTGTACTCTTTCAAAGTTTGCTAGTTCACAACTTCAAATGTATGTTCTTAGGGATGTGTAATTCTATCCCTTCCCCATTAATTTAGATTATTTGAAAGGAATATGATCCTAGAATCTTTTAAGGGCTAGAGTGTGGCTAGGGTATAGTGATCTCAAAACATGAAGTTGCTATATCAAAAAAAAAAATGAATAGAGGTGTCCAAGTCTCACTGTAAGTTCTCTTTCTCCTCTTCAGATAGATACACGGTGCTTAATTGTGTTGCTCTTTCCTTCCCTCCCATTCATTGGTTTTCCACTTCCTCTCACCTTTTTCCTTATCATTCCCAAGTCAAATGGCCCCCAAGGGAATTTGGGCCTCTTGGGTGTAGGTTGTGTTTTATGGGGCTCCTTTGGTAAGCTATTAAAAGCATAAGCAAAGAAACTTCATCCCAATATGAATAATAAAGTGAAGGTTGAAGCTCTACTTCTTGGCCTCCAAATGATCAAATCTTGTAATCTAGATAATACTGTAATTAAAGGCAACTCAATGGTTGTCACTTTGTATTTAAGAAATTAACACTATTTGAATTAGAGAATCAAGAGTACCTTGAGGGAGGCATGTGTAATTTTGGATTCCATTCTAAATTATACCACATAATATTGCTTAAGAGAAGGAATTGTGATGGCAAAGTTATTATCAAACATATCAACACCATGTGCTAGAGGTTTTTGATTATTTATCAAGGTGGCCAAAATTCCTAACCTTAATTGGTCATGAAGGCTATAGTGGAATTTTGGGGAGTGATTATGTGGAGAACATCATCTGACATTGGGTAAATACTGAATTTTTTCAATGTTTGTTGAAAATTTACTATTGCTAATGGGTGATAAGGAGCTCTTCAAAGCTTTGGAGCATTATTATATTTGGGGTAAATTCAAGGTTAGCATGGATGAGGAGCTTGATAAAGTCTCAATGGAGTGTCTAGCATCTCTTCTTATCATGGGCTTTGAATTTCATGGTCTTAAATTTGCAAGCATGGTGAGAATCACTTAAAGGTGTCTGGAGGTGCTCCTTCAAGAGGTGGCTTCCACACAAAAATTTCTCTAGGCAGATAGATGTTAGGAGTTCATCCTTTATGCCAAGTGTGAATATGCTTGAGCTCCTAAGGCTAGAGAAGTCCTCTTCAAAGTAGAAGAGATTCAATGTTGTTAAAGATAAGAAAGTTGTGAAGTTCCTTGTCAAATAAGTTACTAGTTAAATTGGAAGATGGATCTTACTGGTGTTATCTAGTCTCCTTGAATTTGGGGTTGATTTCTTTTGAAAGTTTTCTTAATTCATTTTCTACATTGTTTTTGATATAATGCAAGGTTTTTGAATGTTATGAACATTCTAATTGTAACTCTTTTATATTGTTTTACTCTATTTTGATCTCTACTTTAGTGAGTCTCTTTTTTGGTAATGTTTGAAAGTCTTATTGCAAGCTTTCAATAAATCGAAATCTTAACGAATAAAGACTTTGTACGAAGCTTTCGTGGCAGTTTTGCTGGTATTAATGGTGTTGTCTGAGCTCATACACAGATTCTCTGACGTAAATTTGCACAATTGTCTCTAATGATTAATCTAAATTTGTACAATTGTCTCTAAAGGCTAATTTAATGGTTTAGAAAATGTTGTGTCTAATTATTAATCAAATTATTCTCTTTTATTCATGCCAACTTAACTAGAATGAATGTACAGACGTCACTTTTTCTTCTGTACATGGGGTCTGATTTGACCATGCAAAGATACGCAAAATATAGTTTAATGTGACGTGATGGACACTTACTTTAATCAAAGCAAAGTACAATTTTTAAAAATCAACAATATAAACTGTAAGAAAGATGTACAAAACTAGAATAGAAAAAAAAATTACACAATAATTGCATAGTTATGTCCTTAGCAACAATTATTGGACAGAAATCAGATTTCAATCTTCTCTCCTAAATACTCTTAGGATTTAGTGGTTAATTTTTCTCAAAATAAGATGTGAAAATTATAATTACGTTTTTGTAGACTGTAGGAATCGATCGGGTATCCGTCCCTCTATGAACTGCAGTGTCCCTGGTAAACTTTTTTCAAGTGATCGATGGTATTGGCGCAACACGCCCTCCAATACCACGAGGACGGTGGGGAGACTAAACCTTGTGACCTATTGCCTGCAATAGGATGCTTTAACCAATCGAAGTAGGCCCACCACCCCAATTACATTGCATTATCTTTTGAGTTCCATAAGATTTTAAATAATATACAAACTAATTTTCAAACATATTACAATAATATTGACCTACTATTAACAAAATCTATTATTATTTATAAAATTTAACTTGAAATTTAACTTGATTCTAAGTGTTATCATGAGTGTCATCTAGAATCATGATGTAAACAACTTGTCTTTCAATCAAAGATATTTAATCTAGAATACCATGCAATCTTATCATGTATTTCATAAATTTGGATTTTATGGTAACAACATTAACATGAATGTTCACACCAATCAATGGGGCAACTTTAACTAGCTTGTCTACAATACCAAAATAGTGTTATGTTTGATTCAACTTTTTAGGAAACCTAAAATGAAAGCTAAATTGAGTTTGGCTATTTGTGTCTTGAAATGTCTTGTGGATACAATAGACCACTAGGGTGTAAATGTGTTCCACTTTTACCTTTTGATATTCTAGAGATATAGCCATAATTTAAGTCATATCAACCTTTATTTGGGTCAACAAAAAAACTTTTGTTTAAGACTGTGCAACATTTTAGCTATTCATAGATGAGTACAATATGACATTTTATACAACTCATACATAATTATTTGTCTTAAGTTATTGATTTTTGGAACATAAATGTATTATTGATCTCATTAATCCATTTTTATCAAAAAAATCACAATTTTTTAAATTTAATTGTAAATAATGAATATGTTTTTAGATAAAATGAGCATAATTTATGTTGCTTAGCAATCTTGTTGTTTTATTTAGAGTAGAAACCAAATATTGTAGTCATTTGTTAAGATTTTCTTAATGCATCAACCACACAATTTTTATATCCCTTGATATAAGAGATATCAAGATAGAAATCACAATTCAATTCCAACTATGTTTATCAAAAGCCATTCAACTTATCAAGGTTAAGAATATGCAAACCAAAGTACAATGATCAATTTTTAATTCAAATATTTCTTCCAAAATGTAATACCTAGATAATTTTAGACCATGCATGATGACAATCAACTCTAAATCATGGGTGGCATAATTTTTCTCATGGTTCTTAATTTTTTTCTATTCATAAGCCACAACTTGACCATCTTGTGTCATAATTCCTCCAATCCCTCTAAAGAGATGTTGGATTTTTTAACACTATAAATTGTCCATTTAGATCCACAATCAAAAGAATAGGAGAAACCATCAAAAGTTTCTTTAACTCGAGAAAATTTACCTCACATTTTGGTGTTGATTAAAAGAATAGTTAAATTCCAACACCTAAATCCCAAGAAGAGATCTCATGCTAATATAGCATATTCCTCGCACTTATCATAATATCATCATAATCGACTCACCAACTTGGTTACTACATTTTGGATTCATTATCTCCATTAAAAAATACCTTATGATGTGTCATAAATTTTTTCATAAGTTTCTACTTGGGTTTTTTATGCTTTATTTGTTATTATTCATTGTATATTGTTCAATTTTTATTATTGCATCAAACTAATTGTTGGTCTTCATAACACATCATAATTTTTTTGTCTTCTATGTTAGGGTCTTTTGGTTGTAGGTGATCTTTGGGAGCTATGGGGTTCAATCATCAACTCCAACATGGTATTAGAGCTCCGATTCTATGATTCCTTATCCTTTATAAGAAACTCAACCTCGAGCAATCAAAAATTCCATTGTGGAGAAAAATAGACCTTATCATTGCATCTACACCACCCAAAAACCCTTACAATTGACTTGAAAATCATCAAAATAAGAGGTAAAAAAAATGGAGGTATTTTTGAGGGCTCTAGGAATCTATCTACAAAAATATGTACAATCATATTGTCACATATTATTGCCATTAAACCTATAAAATTGCACAACTCCATTTATAAATTTTGGAAATCTATTTTTTTAGCAAAGAAAATTCAATTTTCCTAGAGTATGAACTAGTAGATAAATGAAACAATAAAAACATGAGGGCTAACATCATATTTCTAGCACTATGGTTTGAATTTTTTTAGCATTGTATTTTTGGGTTATGGTTTTGTAAGGAGACCATGGTCTTTTAGGGAATTATCCCTTAGTCACACTTAGATGAGGGGGCTTAAAACCCTACTATATAGGACTTAGAGGCACCATTGTAATCCACCACCACATCACCCCCTAGAACAACATAAATTGTAACTTAACTAGCTAGACTCCAACCCAAAACATGATAGTAGTGGTTTGATCAACCAAAGTTGGTGTGCAAATCCTCCCACCCAAATCCACTATCAATAGAGTGGCACCACCTAGGTCATGAGCATCCACCACTAGTCCATCACCCCCTATATGCAACACCGCCAACCAACCACCTTGTCTTAACCATCTTTCCCTAAATGAGGTATTCTTTTTTAATTTTATAATATCTCAGGCATATGGAATCAAATTTTCAAAATGAAGTTTTCAAAAATCTTGTTCTGAAAACTTTCCAATGGTGCTAGTTATTTCTCTAGATTATGCTATTGGTGCATTTTATCACCTATCAAAGTCAAATCATCTTTTTTAACTTCTAAGCTCTTAATTTTTTCTGAGATCCTCAATTTTAATGAGTCTTGCAACATTGGAAATGTATTTTAAAGCTCTACACAACCATCTATACACTTTTCTACAATCTACCCCAAGTGCCTTTTATAAATAGTTTCTCATTATCTCACATTTTGGTTGATTACTTGGACATCTTGGTATCTAAAATGTTCATTTTGTGTGAGATGAATTCATTTTATCTAATTATATATGGAGATTATTAGTCTCTTATTTTCTCATTTGAGGATATATCATGGATTTTTCCATTTATCCTTATATGGTAATCCTAGACAAGGATAATTACAAGTCTTGGTAAAATAACATCCTAACACATCTTGGGTGGCTTAATATTTTTCCTTATCTTTATGGATTCATACCTAAACCAAACACACCAATGGGAAAATTAGCATAGGGTAATATTATTGATCATGTTGTAGAATTGTATTGTTCTGGTGTTGATCATGACACTATATGTGCTATATCAGACCTTGATTATCCCCACTCTTTGGACCAAAATTGAGGAGATCTTGGAGACCCTCATTTCTCTCCAATCCCAAATAATCCTACTACAAGTTTCTTCATTCCCCTTGATGATGCAAATAGTTTACACTTTGATGATGATAATTTAGAGGAGCTTGAATATATTGCAAGTTTTACATATTTCAATGGTGCATAGACTTCTCTTCTTGTTACTAATCCTCTTATTGAGATCACATATCCATTTTTTTCTCTTGATGAGATTAGTATTGCTATATACATGACCCCTATCAATTCAATGTAGCAAAATTTTAATCATATTCTAAATATAACTACTTGGGATTCATATCTATTAGATATTTCATCATTTTTGTGAAGTCTCATATTGCAAATTTGGAGGATTCATTTGAGTGAATCCATATAATCATTAATGAATTCCCCATCATCACTATTATCCCATCATCATTTTCTTTGAAGCTTGTTCTTCATTAGTCTTCACAAGATCCTATATTAGCATAACCTAATTTTGGCATGTGGACATTTGAGAAATTTTAAGACACACATTTAGATTCTAATTCCCTATTCATCCATATTATGAAAACGGTTTCTACAATCACCATTCAATCCATTTCTTCCCAAGGGGATAAATTTATTTTATAGGTAATGACTTCTTTTTTATCTTCAAGCTATTATTATTGGCACAAGAGACACTTCTTTGTCAAGAGATTCATATTCTCATTTTTTCTCTCCTATAATTGAAGGGATATTAATTGTAATTTTGAGATATAAGTAGTCCTTGGAGGGTCATCTTCAGTTGTCCTTTCCTTATTTCACTAGTAAACATTTATTTCATTTTTCTTCTTTTGGAGAGGAGTTTTTCCCCATGATATTTTCTTCTTTTCTCCAATTGTAAGCGATTTATTTTTTTATACATGGGTACCTCATTGGGCCTTATAGGTAGGACCCATCCTTACATTAGTCATCAATGTATTTTAGCTAATCCCTATTTTTTTAATATTAAGGATTGAGTACCAAAAGAAACAAAAGGAACAAGTACTCTATAAGGTGCAAAGCACTTCAAAGCCACATCTAATAAAAAGAAAAAAGGAGACAACATAAAGCCTCCAACAACCACAGTCAATGGTCAATCAAAATATAAAGAAACTTCATCATTAATTGTAATAATCACAATGATATGTGCTATTAATCATTCAAATCACCATTTTTAATGTTGTCACATTTGACCAAATCCTAATGAATTCAAGATGAAAAATTAGCTAGATATCTTTTCTAATAATTAATACATCCAAACATGTAGAACAATGCTCATGAAAAATTTAGGCAAGATCAATTTTTAGATAAAATCTACATGAT
>VDFB02093901.1:0-18591 GCA_007258455.2 Sequoia sempervirens | reverse complement strand
ATAAGATGGAGGGAACCTTTCCACTCAGGCAAAGAAACTAAAACTACAATCACCAAATTATAGCAGAAAATCAATAATGTTCAAATGGCTTCAACAACTATTTTTATCAAAAAATCTGAATTTAATACTAAAGTTAGTCTTAGAGCTAAGAAGCAAAAGATGCCAGGAAGAGATGGCTAAGCCAGATCGATAAACCCTACATAAATCATTATGTGCAAAGGCATATGGTAAAAGAAAAATCCTCTGATGAATGTTCCATGTAAGGAGAAAGCTGCTTAACTCAAATAGAGGCAGAACATGCCAAGCAAAGGTAGGCAACATGATAAAGTGGTTATAAGTTGGCTACCTAACAACAAAGCAGCGGAAACTCAGAGAGCCAAAAGTGTATCGTGGAGGGTAAGTAACCGCATCAAAAGGCAAGCTCCCTTTGTGAATGGGTGCAAAATGCGATTTAAATTTCATAGAATAGAGACCTTATTTTGGCTGCATCATTTGTTGGCATGGAGGTGAGGTGATGCTATGACATTTGGTCTTGGTCTTATGTTGCATCTACAAGCATGATAGTTGTGCAAGAGTTGGTGTTTTCACTGTCTTTCAAGCATTGGTGACTTGGCACCAAAGGATTTGAAGAGTTCTTATGTTGAGCACACAAGTGGAAATACTGCAAGAGACTCAAGTTGGTGTTCAATCTAGATTGTGTATGGGGGTGAATTAACAATTGTACAAGGAAAGCAGATTATGAATTTGGAATTATGGCCTATGTTACCCCTCATGACTTGAATGTATACTATGGAAACTTCCATATAAAAGAAATTCTAAATTGGTACCGCTCTCAGATATGCCACCAAAACTATTATGCTGAAATTTTTACTAAAACAGCCTTTACAAAATAGAGCCAACCAACAAACAATAGAAGAATAATAACTGGAAGAAAAATTGAATACTACCATTAAGATTTTGTAGGAAACTAGTTGCCTTCCACTTAGTAGCTAAGAACTTGACCTTATCTTCAAATGTAACCTCCTTGGATCCACCAATATGAGTGCTAGGTTCTTTAGCATCAGCCATGGTTTCGGCTCTTCTTCTTTTGTCCAAGCACTCTTGAGAAGTATCATCGTTTCTTTTGTGTATTTCACCCTACAACACATATATGCTAGTGGTAGCATTTTTAAAGTCTCTTTGCTCATGGTTAAAATGTTTGAAAGGTTCTTTTTAATATTTACTTGGTTAGAAGTAACCATTACAATTGTTGATAATACTATTTTTTCAAGATTTGGAGGCTATGTTTTCTCCTAAAAGGATTTTCCCATGGTAAAACTTTGTTTCATTTGTTATTTGTGTGTGCATTATTTTTGGTTTAAGAGTTTCCAACACCATTGCAAGTGTAGCACACACTTTCAATTAAGTAAAATTTATCATTTACCTACACAATATAATTTCAAAGTTATACATATACAAATCATTAGAAATATTAATATTTTTGAAATCTTTCTTTCCAAGATCAAATAAAGGAAAAAGATCACAAAAATATTTCAACAAACTCACAAATATTTACATGGAAATAATTTTTCATTCATTCATACAACAAAGAGAATCACCAAAAGAAATGCAAAGAGAAAGAAAACTACACCTAAACTCTTAGATCATCCCAAAGAATATTTGCAATCACTCGATCTTCCTTCAAGCATAATCCTTTCTTTCTTCAAGTTCAAGCATGCATTCACTAACTCAAGATCCCTCCTTTTAGCACAAGAAATAGCTCAAGAACGCAAAACTCTTATCCAAAAATCAAAAGAATCAGAAGAGCAACCTTCTGCAGCAAGCACCATGTAACGTAGATAGTTATACAATGCATAAGCTCAAGCTCCCTAATTAGGAAGGAGCTCAAGTTCTGTTTTTCCTGATGCTTTTGCTATAAAGTTGAGGCCTGCATTATGGGTGCATGTAGTCCAAGGAATATGTAATCACAGATACTGATTGGAAATGGTTGGCTACCAACCATAAGACCAACGCCAATTAGACCAATATGCAGAAGAATTTGATACAGAAAGAAATTCCTCGTCTGAGTATTAAAGTTAACTTCTTGACAACATAAAAGGTGAATTGGAAATACTTACAATTCCTTTGTTAAAAAGATGTCCAAACATTCTATTCAATATCAATGCATCAGCTACATCTGTCACCTACAACATTGAAAACTGAAGGTAAAGGAAAAACATTCCTCTAGCTTTCTCCTTGCAAGTAATTGAATGGAGTAGTAATAGCATATGCTAATTACTTGCCAGAGAAAATCTAATCTGAAATTTAGGAGAATCATTTAGGATGAGATTATTACCATGAACTCATCAAGGCACAATAAAATTGCTTCACTTGAAATCTCCTCAGCAACAGCATCCAATGGATCACTAACACCTTTATGTCTCTGTAGTCATTAACTAAATGCTGTGAATACTACGAACTCTAATTCAACCCATCTAAAAAAGAAATTAATGCAGAAAACCTTGTTAGAATTGTAGGATATTAAAAGATGTAACATATTTCATCATCAATATGCATGTAAGACGCTAAGAAGATGCACTTGAATTGATCTTCTTTTGGAGGGTAGGAATCTTACTTGCAAACGGCTATGTACATCCAACATAAAGTCATGAAAATGAATTCTTTTCTTTCTCCAAGTTTCAGGCCTATGGAAAGTACAAATTCAAACCACTTTAAGCATATAGCATATAACAAGTGTTCACAAGAACAATTAATTAGCTTCTGCTGAATATATATGTTAACTTTCCTCCAGCAATCAAAGAGATAAAAAAAAATTTAAATGTCATTGCCATTAAATTTTAACAACAATAACCCAGAGAAAAGAGATCTTCACCACATCTACTCACATGATAGCAAACCATTGCACCATAGAAAAATATTATACATGATCCAGGAGACTGAAAACTTCTGAACCACTCCTTTTACCATGGTGTTACAATTATTTATCATAATCACTTCTTATATTAGCTCCTAGACTCCTAGTAAGCATAAGTCATGATAAATGTCTAGGAAGAATATTTAAGTCCAGTATAGTATAGATGTTAATGTGTTTGGTCATGACCATCATTTGGAAAACAAAAATTAGGAGCTAATCTGATTTTGTACATTGTCCATCCTTGTTTGCAAGAGAAAATTTATTTATTTTAACATCCAACTATCAGTTGCAAAATAAACTCTAGTAGCTCAGACATAAGCATATAAAGTGAAATTTGAATAGTTAAGGTACAACTAAAGCGACACATAAATCAAAATTTGAATGAAAGGCCAATTGAAGAGTTGACGAAATATTTTCTTACAATTGCTCATAAAACAAGTCTATTAGCATTGTTTTGCCTGTGCCAGCCCCACCATATAGATATAAGCCATGAATAGGTGACAAAGAAGTCTTTGGAATGGTGGACCAAAACCAGCTCCTACAAATTTCAGTATCAATTAGACCAGGATAAAAGAACACAATAAAACATCTTTAGAGAAAGATGGATGCATTTCTGTTTGGATTGACAAGAGAATGCATTTAATCACTATGGCTGACCATGATCTTAAAATTTCTTAAGAATGGAAGTGCTTCTGAATGACTCTAAGAAACTTTCCATTATAAA
This sequence comes from Sequoia sempervirens, assembly GCA_007258455.2. Taxonomy (NCBI): domain Eukaryota; kingdom Viridiplantae; phylum Streptophyta; class Pinopsida; order Cupressales; family Cupressaceae; genus Sequoia; species Sequoia sempervirens. The sequence goes on along the minus strand of VDFB02093901.1, from coordinate 14,953 downwards.
TGATTAGACCATTAACAAATCGAGCTATATGAAAGGGCTGCTACATTCAAAATATTGAAGGGTAAGACAGATTAGACCAAACAAGAATTAAAAACTATACACCAATTAGACCAAAAACCTAGTTACGATTAGGTGTTGGTGGAAATGGTGGGAAAGAAGAGGAGAATTATTTTACTCCAGGAAATTCCCCCTGTAAGAGAAGACATGTTTAGACACCTGAAATGTTGATGTTGAAGGAAAATGGCTCAAATAGAGATAGCGCTTTCTGATGCCTTATGTCTGAGTGACTGTCTCCAAGTCTAAAATTTTTCCACAGATGCTGCATACAGATTATCAGTTATCAGGAACCAAGCACATTACCATGCATCAAATCTTTCACAATTCTGTCATATGAAATCATGCAGTGTTATAAAGAAAGCCTTAAGTTTGTGCCGAGATATATTATGTAAACAAAATCCTGTCCTGCAACACAGATAAATAAATGTTTAATGAATTGGGTGATCTAAATCTTCCCTTTCCTATCTGCTACTCAAAAGGCAGGTCATTACCCAACTAAAATGATTACACTTGTAGTGGCCATCAAAATGAAACTTATTGGGTGTATCCAGCAAAGAGAAATACATAATATATTTCTGTTGTTAGAATCTTTTCTAGGTGCATTTTCTGAGCGTATTTAGACCACGTTATTTCCAAATTGAGCTATTCTAATGTTGTAAAAAAAACTTAACATACCTTAACAAACTAAAAGATGTACAGAACAGTTCTGTTTTGTCAAATTAAATACAGAAACAATGCGTGAATTCAAAAAGTTTACTTTCATTTGTAGTTACCAGTTTGCGTTCCAATCAACTTAGGAAATGAATTCAAAATTTTTAATTATTTTCATTTTTAGCTACAAATTAACATTTCAATCAACTTACACAAATGCTGCATAAAATTGAGACATATTAATCCAAAGAATTCAAAAAACAATATAGGTTATTCCATGTAGTTAAGACAAATGTCGGCATAGAGGATGGACAATGATGAATGCTTGTAAAAAAATGAAATGAGTTTTCTCCTAAAAGTTTCCAAAAACCACAAGCATGCATTAGAATCAATATGAAGGAAGAAATCCAAAACTGCAAGATTTTCTGCAGCAAATTTGAGGCATGCAACTTTCATTTCAGAGGCATTGTAACTGTCTGCCAGAGCAAGAATAGAAGCAATAGTATTCACAGATATGTCTTTACATAATTTTGATTCACATAGTAGCCATAATCTTTTCAAACCATAAGTATGTGCTGCAGCAAGTAAACGTTCTGTCAATCAATGGAAATAAACAGGTGAAGGAAAGTCGAATTGGGATATAATAGGAACATAGCTTATCAATCAAGGAAGACACCTCAGAAAATGCACCTAGTAAACACTTATTAGGTGTATCCAGCATGCTCACCTTACAGCTTTTGAAACTTCCATCCAAGAACTTGTTGTACAAATGCATGTAGGTTTTTGTAGCAGCACCAGTTTCAAAATGAAGTTTTGGTTTTGTAATTCTAAAATGGTTCCATGCAAATCAAGAATATGAATACTGTTGATTTATGGTTCATGAAATAGCATTATGACAACAAATCAAATTTCAGAGATTTGAACAATTCGGGGTTACATGTCAACACGAGATTTCTTAAAATATATTAACTGTTAACAATGATTCAGTTTTTCATATGGCATAAAGGGATTCGCAAAATAGCTTTATGGTTGGACAAACTAAGTAACGTTTCTACATCTTACAAACGTGTCTAACAACAAAGCTACGAAGATAATATGGGATGCACCTATTTGAGAATTTCAGATCAAAATTTGTAGTGTTACATACAAGAAAAGGGCTTCAATAACAGAAAATTTGAACAAATATAAAAACATCCATGCAAAAATACTTCAAGTTTACTCGCATGGATGTTATTTCAGAGTTCACAACTTTACATATAGCACTTTTTGATATATAAAATATCTACAACGTAGGGCTTCGAGGGCCTATAAACCCTAAAGATTTCCACAAATGTCCAGGAGGCTTTAAACACCACATTTTTCCACTTGGGTATTGAGATTTCTACATGAGCCTGGGGTCTTTTTAAGATTATAGTACAGATATCAGAATTTTGACTGCATGTGAAGATTTTTAACAAATAAAGCACCAAGAAAACACCACATTTTTCCACATGGGTATTCATATTTTCATCCGGTTATCAGTCTACACTGCTGGCTGAAACCCTACTTCAAGTTTGTTTCTTCATTCTTGCCAAAACTCGTAAATTTGGGGGGAAAACTTACCCACAGTCGCATATGGATAGTCATCTTTCACAATTTCTTCTTTTAGCTCTCACTCCAGCACTATGGCCGAAAAAAGGGAAAAACAAATAATGTGTCTGAAGGGCTGTGTAGTCTTGAAGGCCTTAATTCAGACCCCATGAGGTGCTAGAAAACAGAGCATTCAAAGCGCATAAAGATCAAATCAAATAAAAAATTAATGTTTGAGGAATTTAAAGTCCCAAATTAATTTCTTCCAGAATGTATTATAAGACAACATTCAGAGTGCAGAAAAACTAATACAAAACCTGCAACAAATTATTTGGAAGAGAGGAACTGGGGAGTGAGGGAAGAACATGGAATCCCTAAATTTTAATTTCATCCAAAATGAACAGAAAACTGAAAAAATAGAAAACGCTAAAGCTGAATGCGGATTCCAAATCTAAGCTCAAAAGAAAACTTCTTAAGGGAATTTACAGTCCTAAATTTGACTTCTGCCGATATGTATTAATAACACAGAATTGAAAGACAGAAACAACAAAATTAATATCTAAAGTTAAAGAGCTAAATCTAATTTCCTTCTGAATGGACTATGAAATAGATTCAAAACGCAATAAAAATGTAGATCTATAGTTTTAAGGAAGAGAGTGTGTGAGGGCTGTTAGCGAATGTATCAGGAGGCGAAATAGCGGGTACTTTGCAAGATAACTCTGCAAAATATCTCTGCGCATGTCTGACAGGTGAAAAGGGCGAAATGACAGCGACGACTCCAACAGTGAAAATGGCCAAAAATCATGAACGGTTGAGATGTCTTACATGGTAGTCCATTTACAATCTGCACCATTCGGCATCAAATGGGTTGGAAAACCTCAGCGTGGGTACGTAATCGGCGTAAAATGACATTCGCAGTTTTGATCTATACGGAAAAGTGAACGGTGGAGATTAATTTTAGCACCTTGCCGGGTCTCAGGCTTTGTGAACCGTCGATGGGAAAAGTGAGCTTGGAAAGCTCAATGAGGGACACGCCTTCGGCGTAATTAATAGATACGACCAAGTGCATTCTGAAATAGACAATAGTGCCAAAGAGCCTTTGCCTTGAAAAAACAAGGAAAAGTAAAAATAAAGTAGCCAAGACGGTGAACGAAGATCAACCGATAATTATAGTAGGTAATCATACCTTGTGTTGAACAGGCAGATGCTTGGGATAACAAGTTTTATAGAAGCATATTGTTTGTTACAGGTGTGGGTAGAGGTGGAAGAAGAGTAAGTTTCTCTGGGCAATGGCTTCTGCCGCCTTGCCATTTACTTATTCCTCGACCAGACCACATCCTGCACCTCACAATTTCCATCGGAAACCCTTGAAAATTTCCCCAATTTTCTGCAGATGTGAACTCAACCCCCAATCATCATCATCAAATGCAAACAGCGCCGCGGTTCGCGAGCTGCCCACAAACTACACCCCAATCGAACTGTTTCACGCCGTGAAGAAAGAAAGGGACTCTTTGAAGGCCTTCACAATCCTTCAAGAGGCTATAACCCAAAAGGGTTACATTCCCCACCCCTCAGTCTGCGAATTGCTCATTTGTCGCCTGGGCTGTGCAGGGCATTTGGAGCACATGCGGAGTGTTTTGAGCTTAATGAGTGAGCCAACAGAAGAAGCCTTCTGCAACATCATTATGAGCTACGCCAAAGCGCACATGGTCGACCAGGCCCTTGGAGTCCTTAACGAAATGGAGGTAGCACGAGTCCCACCCACAGCCAAAATCTACAATATTTTGCTGAATTTTCTTTTTGATGAAAACAAGTTTGTGATGGTGGAATCATTGTATTCACAAATGAGGTCCCGTGGGATCCAACCAGATGTTAAGACCAATACATCGATCAAGACCCTCTACGCTACGCTAATCAAGGGATTCTGCAAGAAGGGCAAGATGGGTGAGGCCGCCAAAGTCCTAAACGAGATGCGTGGAAATGGGCTCAAACCCGATATTGTGATTATCAATGCAATAATCACGGGGCTATGCAATAAGGGCTGGGTGAATGAGGCTTCCAAATTTCTGGAGCAGATGCGTGGAAGCGGGCACTACCCAAATACTGAGACTTTCAATCCAGTAATCAATGGCTTCTGCAGGCAAGGAAAAATAGAGGAAGCTTTTAAACTTCTGGAGGAGATGCGTGGCAGTGGGCACTTCCCAAATGCTGTGACTTTCAATCCAATAATCGATTGGTTCTGCAAGCAAGGAAAAATGGTGGAGGCTGTTGAACTTCTGGAGAGGATGCGTGGAAGTGAGCTCTATCCAGATGTTGTGACTTTCAATACTGTAATCGATGGGTTCTGCAAGCAAGGAAAAACAGAGGAAGCTTTTAAACTTCTGAAGGAGATGCGCCGAAATGGGCTTCATCCAAATACCGTGACTTATAATACAATCGTTAATGGGTTGTGCAAAGCAAATGAGCTAGGCAAGGCAACGGACCTACTTGAGAAGATGGTAAGAGAGGGCATTAAACTTAATGTTTTTGCATATAATAATTTAATTTTAGGTTTTTGCATTGCGAGGAAGTCTCAAAAGGCAAGAATGCTTTTGGATAAAATGGCTGTGAACTGCTGTACTCCAGATATATCTATATATAACAGTGTGTTCCGTGCAATGCTTAACGAGGGAAGAGTAGAAGAAGCTATGGAACTATTCAATGAGCTTACTAGCAAGGGGTACAGGCCTGATGGTCATACTTACAGAAACATAGAGGAAGTTTTTAAACTTCTGGAGGAGATGCGTGGCAGTGGGCGCTTTCCAAATACTGTGACTTTCAATCCAATAATCAATTGGTTATGCAAGGAAGGAAAAATGGTGGAGGCTGTTAAACTTCTGGAGAGGATACGTGGAAGTGGGCTCTATCCAGATGTTGTGGCTTTCACTACTGTAATCCATGGGTTCTGCAAGAAAGGAAAAATGGTGGAGGCTGTTGAACTTCTGGAAAGGATGCGTGGAAGTGGGCTCAATCCAGATGTTTTTGCTTTCAATACTGTAATCGATGGGTTCTGCAAGCAAGGGCAAATAGAGGAAGCTTTTAAACTTCTGGAGGAGATGCGCGGAAATGGGCTTTATCCAGATATCGTGACTTATACTGCAATAGTTAGTGGGTTGTGCAGAGCAAAAGAGCTAGACAAGGCAACAGACCTACTTGAGAAGATGGTAAGAGAGGGCATTAAGCCTAATGTTATTACATATAATACTTTAATTTTAGGTTTTTGCGTTGCGAGGAAGTCCCAAGAGGCAAGAATGCTTTTGGATAAAATGGCTGTGAACTGCTGTGCTCCAGATATATTTACATATAACAGTGTGCTCCGTGCAATGCTTAATGAGGGAAGAGTAGAAGAAGCTATGGAACTATTCAATGAGCTTACTAGCAAGGGGTACAGGCCTGATGGTCATACTTACAGAAACATAGAGGAAGTTTTTAAACTTCTGGAGGAGATGCGTGGCAGTGGGCGCTTTCCAAATACTGTGACTTTCAATCCAATAATCAATTGGTTATGCAAGGAAGGAAAAATGGTGGAGGCTGTTAAACTTCTGGAGAGGATACGTGGAAGTGGGCTCTATCCAGATGTTGTGGCTTTCACTACTGTAATCCATGGGTTCTGCAAGAAAGGAAAAATGGTGGAGGCTGTTGAACTTCTGGAAAGGATGCGTGGAAGTGGGCTCAATCCAGATGTTTTTGCTTTCAATACTGTAATCGATGGGTTCTGCAAGCAAGGGCAAATAGAGGAAGCTTTTAAACTTCTGGAGGAGATGCGCGGAAATGGGCTTTATCCAGATATCGTGACTTATACTGCAATAGTTAGTGGGTTGTGCAGAGCAAAAGAGCTAGACAAGGCAACAGACCTACTTGAGAAGATGGTAAGAGAGGGCATTAAGCCTAATGTTATTACATATAATACTTTAATTTTAGGTTTTTGCGTTGCGAGGAAGTCCCAAGAGGCAAGAATGCTTTTGGATAAAATGGCTGTGAACTGCTGTGCTCCAGATATATTTACATATAACAGTGTGCTCCGTGCAATGCTTAATGAGGGAAGAGTAGAAGAAGCTATGGAACTATTCAATGAGCTTACTAGCAAGGGGTACAAGCCTAATGGTTATACTTACATAATCATACGGCATATCTGCAATTATGGCAATCTCGATGCTGCTCTGAAGTTCATATATCATATGCTTGCCAGGAGTTGTATTCCAGACAGTAAGACTTATAACGTGCTGGTGGAGAGGCTTTTAAGTGAGGGGAAATCTCATGAAGCAATGCAGCTCATGAGAGAAATGGAAGCGAAGGGCTCCTATCCCGACTCTCTTAACAGTGCCGGAAACGGAAGAGTCAATGTCCATCACATTCTTAAATCAATTTCTCAAGCAAACAGTGATTCTTAGGCCATTTCTGGCCTGATATAAATAACTGTCCAAATCAGGAAGTCATATTATAAAAGACTAGTCTATTACTTGGCAACCATTTCTATATAATAATTATTTTTTGATCTGTAACTAAAGCACTTAATTGAGATAGACTTCTGTTGTATCAATCTCCTTTTGTTTCTTAGATTTTCTGCTCCATATCTTATATTTTGTGTCCCTATTGAAGGATTGCAACTGTTAAAATCTGAAAGTATGCCCGATTGTGGTTGTTGTCCAGTTGAACTTAGTTCATTGCATATTAACCAGATATGAATCTGTATATAGTATATCTTTGTACTGCACGAAAGATGAATGATATGCAATTCTTTATAAGACGATAGTCAATATTAACTATTTCCTGCATGTCTAGAAAACTCTTAAACGTCTCTCGTCAACGAAAACTTGATCCCCATTTCCCATCCCATTCAAATTGTTATTGCTTTGCAAGCAAGGCAAAGTTCAGGATGCAGATCTCCTTTCTGGAAACACAGACTATCAGGTATGGGTGGCAACTCTGGTAACTTAACAGCCTTGTTTTTGAGAACCTTTGTAAAATTCGATATTGGACCTTCATATATTTTTATGAGGGTAGCATCAGTAAGGGGACAGAGTGTTAAGCTGATAGTTTCCATGGTTGCAATCCAGGTGCTATGGCGTACTCTACTCTGGTCAATGTGGTTTAAAGCATTGTGGGATGTGTGCCTGCCATCAGGATCTTGCAAACATTGACCATAAAAAGGATGGTTTGTGATGCAGCAAGGGACACAGAACAGCTATGCTAATTTATAGAGGAATACTGGAGAAGAATAGAATTTTGTGAAATTGGAGGGAGAAAGCTTTCCATTCGAAGATCACAATTTTTATGACACTCGTTGATTTCTGTATCTTTTAAGAAAGGGAAAGGATATAAAGTTCGCTATTCAGTAAGGGGGGCTCAAAACGACTATGAGAATGGCTTTCGCAAGACAGGAAAAGTGCGAGAAACCATCATTGTCTTGGACAAGTTGTTGGATAATTATCAATAAACGAGCTTGACTTTTATAGGCAACTGGAATAACGTAATTCTTACCAAAGGAGGAATATTTGCAATTTCTATCTTTAGATTTCGCCATTAGAACCCCTATTTCATATCAAGCAGCATTTAGTTTCAGAAGGTGACAAAATTTGAGGTGGACTTTCTGTTCTCATGTAGTCAAGGAACTGTGTAAGTGTACTGCAACATCAGTATGGCTGATACTATCAATATTATGAATTAATTGTAGCAAAATTAGCAGCAGGGATGTTTATTTTTCATGATTATGTTCTTTTAAGTTGATAAATTTACGTCAGAAGTGATGCAGATTGCAATGGATGTTAAACTTTTTATGGACCAGTTAGAAATCAAACCTAGGACCTCAGGGTGTTCTACCATTGAACTACCAGCCCTCTTGATGACTGGTCAATCTCTGATTTGGGTGTGGCTCATTTTCCAATATCCTCCTTTGAGCCACATTACAGGTGCTTGGGGATTGTAGCTTGGCCTGGCTCTGCTTGCCTGGGCTCTGATACCATATTGAATTTTTCATGGACCAGCTAAGACATCCCATTTGCTGCTGCAATGCTCTACCACTAAAATACTGACCCTATTGGGGACCACCCATCTTTGATTCTAATATGGCTCATTTTACAACAACGGAAGCTATTAGCTACAATTATAGATGGTGAACAATAAACAACAGAAAATTTAAAACTAAACAGAATAACAAAATAACTTTTAATTCTGAGCTGAAATTATCTTACAAAAAGTCTTTCTCAGACCAGATCCCAAAAACTTCCTATCAACGCGCTTCTTGTAGAAAAGAAAAACTCTACTAAAAAATGGGCAAACCCCAACTAAATATGCACAGCAGCCGCATTTACCAGAACCGGTAAGACAACCAAAATTTCCTAAATTATCTGAATGCTTATAAGTTATAACTGGCAGACAGTAGGAGTCACAGCATTAATTTGTCGGTTATACATCATCATCATCTTTTTAAAATTTTGAACCTCATGGCTTATAGGAATCAGATTTTGTAAACTTCATCTCAAATTTCGTTACTACTAGCATGAGAGTGCCGACTTACCAACTGAGCTTCCAGTAGTTTTTCCTTTAAAGTATTCTCTTGTGATCCCTTGGCCCAATCCAAACAACCTTTTGATCTTCCAATCCTTGCAATTATGATCTCTACTCCTACAACCAATAGGACCAGGACGCCCTTGCTTCGTCTCGATCACGCTTTATACCGTTGCACTCAGACTAAGTTAGGTCGTCACCTTTGACCAAACTCTGGTTAGCATTCTTAGAGGACTTCCCATGATCTTGCCCATCCTCCCATATCTCAATTTTCCTTGCAATCCAGTGAGAAGTACTTGTAGAATCCCTCTAGATTTCTTTGGTCACCCTCTCTCTATTAAGGAGTAGACTTTGTAAGAATCTTCCAGTATTTCTCTATTGAGTTCAACTGAGTGAAGAATTTGAATGTTCATCATCCATTTCTTGAGGTGCACTTTTGACCTCAGTCTTTGAGTCTCATAGTAGCTCTACTTCTCTTGCATCAATTTTGTGTAATACCTCACTCTTCAGATCATTTATCCATTTGCTTCCAAGCATGGCTGCTTCTCACTTCTTGGCTTATCAAAAATTCCCTCATCTCACTTCTTGGCTTATCTAGAGTTTAGTTTTTCTCTTCAATGTCAAGCGTGGCTTAGACAAAACTGCCATTTCAAATGCCCCTTTTCTTTCCACAGTTTCAGGAGATGTCTCTTCCCCTCACATTGTACTTATAGTGAACTTGCTGTGGTGTAAACATCCTTTAAATGTTGCAGCTCCCACCAATCTGCATTTCTCCAGGCTTAGATATTTTTGGAATTTTTTAACTGTTCTTGTTAGCGGTCATAGTGGTTAATTATTGTTTTCCCTATTTTAGTTTCTAAATTGTTTTCTTTAGAAAGTGTGTTGCTGTATAGAGAGGTGGTCTTATTGTTTTCATGGATAGGGGCTTTTGAAAAAAGTTCAGTGAGTGCAGTTGAGATTTTTTTTCAAATATTTTAAAGCTGGTGGTCTCATGAATGTAGTAGTGCAGATCAGTTTAAAAATTTAAGCTTCGAAATTTAGGGAAGTTGGTGGTCTCATGAATTTTAGTTTTAATACCTATAAATATTTAATTTTACAAAAAAAAAAATCATTTACATAAGATGATTGACAAAAGGCAGAAAAATTTCTAAGTTGATTGTGCAATTTCTAGCCCCAACCCAATTTACTCCAAATATACAGTCTTAAAAAATAAGGACAGCTATTATTCAAGAAGACACCCCATGACACCCCAGCCCATGTCAAATAATTCTATTCAGTTTGAACATCTCTCATAATTGACAAATAGTTGAAGTTCCAAGGAAAGTCCAAAACTTAGGAAAATGTAAGTTTCATCTAGAAAATTTAAAGATTTTGTGTTTTTAAGTTTTCTTTAGAGAAGGAATTAAGTTTTCAAACCTCGAAAGCTGGGCCTTGACAAAGCTTTTAGGTTTTGAGATTCAAATGAATATTGATTTGGAGATGGTAAAAGGAGCATTGAACCTTGAAAACTTTAAAAAAGAAGGAAGATTGGAATTTGGGGTTTATAATTTCAATTGCACATGTGGCTAAATTGTTGTCAAACTCTGAAATCTGGGAATTGAGTCATAATGAGGTGCATTTATTTCGTAGTATGGGAGAATATAAATAGGTGAGAAGCTCTCCATTTCACAAATTGCAAACATGAAATCTTCTCAAGTCGTCAAATGATCTCTTGCAACCTTAAGCCCTTCTAATTCATGGTGAGCTGTCACCAAAGTCTTGTATCATCATTTCTTGATCTATTAATCAAGCCGCAAATATTTTCAATTTTTTTTGGTAGATTAGGGGTTGAACAACATTATGCTCTCCATGCAAATTGTTTTCTTAAAAGTTTTTTTCTCTCAAGGTACTGTATTTAAAATTCCTTGTCCATATTGGTTGTGTTGACCTTGTGGAGGATTTCTAGTACATTTTCCTCTTTTTATTCAACCTTGTGGCTTTACATCATTACGAGGGTATGTCAAAATACTCACACAAAACCCTAATTTGATTACCCTACATTTAGAAGAATTGATCCACATTTTGTGAGTTGCCTTTTTGCTTTAGAAATTGAAAATCCCATAAATTCTTGTTTATTCTTAGGTTTTTCCAACATCATTGCAAATCCCTTTCAATTTTGTGAAAGTGTTACAAACCTTGAAATCCAACTTTATTTTTGATCTTCGAGTTTTTTGTGTCCCTAGTCCCTAGTGGTGATGGTTCCTCCAATTCCACCACAAACAAGACATGGGCGAGCATACTCTGATGTTGATGACTCAAATTGATGTTTTTTCCCATTTTTGTTTTGGATGACACCATAGCCACCTTGTCAGGATCATCCTCTTCAGCATGTTTGTGGTTTTTTGTTTCTAGTGCTAATGTGGAAATTTTTTAGGCTGGTGTGTTGGAGAAGTGCCAAACTTCTTAAATTTAACGACAGGTATGATTTTTTCTAGGAGGTATGCAAATTTTTGCTCAAGCTGTGAGTGGAGAATATTCTTTGGTCAACAAGGACAAGGTGATGCTACTCCAACAATAAAATTTTCCTTTTAAAGAGCTAGTATGTTTTCATTCAATGAATGTGGAGTTTGGTCTTTTACTCTTCCATTTTCCGCAATGATTACATGTAACTAACTGAGGAACGTCTCAAATGTTGGTGCAAATGATCTTCAAATTAAATGAAATGTAAATGTAATTGATCCTAGTGCTTGTTGCTCCCTTGTTCTATTAAAGGGATCTTAGAATTCATGACATGGGTCATTTTTTTAGGTCTCAAAATGGTCTAGGTGAAGAGCTAAGTTCATAAGAGGCATTTTGGAGAGAATATGGATGAATAAAATAGTAGATTGTCTTGAATATGAGTCTTGTATGTAATAGTCTTAAATTGGTTTTATAGAAGTTACTGATATCGAAACAAATCTAAGTTCAGAAACAATTACTCCCATATGTATCTTTCTTACAAGTTATAAATGAAAATATTAATGGTCTTCTCATTTGGCTTTAGTTATTCCACTAAATGTATGATTCTATTTTAGCTTTAACTTAAAGAGTTGATTAAATGCTTGAATAGGGTTATAGATTTGTAAGGAATTACATAGGATTTGATAAGAAGTTATTGTTTTAGGCATTGTGAGTTTTCATACTACAAAGTATTATGAGAATAGTCCACCAATTTCTAAATTAAATAGCTTATATATTACTGGTTCTTGCATATTTGACTCCATTGCCCTAATTGATGAAGCACTGGTCTATTTGTTAGATAACCTTGCGTAAAAATGAGCTACTGGCATACGTGACCATAGATCTAAAATAAGAACAACATTCATTTAAAAATATTTTCAATTGTAATGTATGGGTTTGAAATACCCCCGATTCCTAGCAAATAGATAATCATTTTCTCAAAAGGTCTGCCAAATCTTTAGTGAAAAGCATTTATTTGCAATAAGTAGTAATAAAAATCTATGTATGAATGTGTTATCAACTTGATATACCTAATTTGAACACAATAGGGAACAACCTCCTAGGTCTCATAGAGCTTGAAGATTAGGAGTAAAAACCTTAGAATCCTTTACTCGTTGTGTTGGCCATTAACCTTGAAATTTCTTAACCATAAGGGTTGGCTACCCTTTAGATAAATTCATGGTTCTACTGGAAAAATCACCAAAAAAAAGGCAACTCCACTAGGGATCACTTTAAGAAAATTTTAATTGAAGATCATTTAGCCTTAAGAGTCAAGAATTCTGTGAATCTAAACATCTGGTTCAGATATTGAGAAGTTTACAGACCTGAAAGTGAGTTTGTTGTAGCAGCAATTTCAAAGAATTTATGTGTGACTCTATTGTGGAAGAAGACCCAAAACGAAATTCATTCTTCAAGGAGCTTCATACTTCTTGAAGTTCAATCCTCTATAAAGAGAGGTGGTGACTCTATCCAAAGAACTTGCTGAAGATTTGAAGAAAATCTCATATCTACAAAAAAAAATTAGTCAAGAAGAAAGGTTAGTAGCTGCTCCAAGTTTCGAGGTATTCTCATAAAATTTAAAGAAAGTATTATTATGTTTGAAATAAGTTTATGAGAAGTCTTCAAGTTTTAAATAATGTTGATTCCCTATTGAGTGAATTAAACACTAAGAAAGTGAATAGTATTGATTGTCTTACATACTTCTGTATTACTAGATTGCAACATCTACTATGAAGTGAAGTATGCAATATTTTTGAAGAAATTTATTTAGAAGGTCTTAAGCAAATTAGAATAAAAATATGCATTCAAAAGGCTTAAGATTATGTTGTAAAAGAACTTGGAAGTACCCTTTGTAACTGCAATGTTGATATTAAAAAAAACCTGTAAGGGTATAAGAAATCATATCATCAATATATGCATCCTTGTATGCTTCCTAGTGCAATCATGGTTTGTAGTCAGCTCCAGTCAGGTTGTAAGACAGTTTTTAACTCTAAAATATATAGATCCATTAATTTCAATGGAATTAATGGTTACCCAAATTTAGTGGTACAAAGTACAAATCAACAAATAAGCATTTGCAAGAATTGAACAATTTAATAAATGACTATGAAGTAGACCATGAGGATATAGTTATGAGACTATTTTTTCAATGTTTGAAAGGGGGTGTATGGGATTGGTTCTCTAATTTACCAACTTTCTCTATTTATTCTTGGGAGGAATTCAAATAATTATTCATGGAGAAACTTGGTGAAAGAATAAATACTAGTTCTGTGCTAAATAAATTTATGAACATTGAGAAAGAGGAGGATGAGCTGGTTCTAGCATTTAACTATAGATTTACTAAAACATTGAGGGATATTCCTAAGGGTATGAGACTAAGTGATGCAATATGTTTAGTTGTTTATTTGGGAGCCTTTGATAATGAGATGAGCTATTTTCCAAGAGATAAGGATCCTAAAACCTTGCACCAGGCATATCGTATAGCCATGAGAAAACAACCAAAATTATGGGACGCAAAGAAGTTATTTGAATACAAGTGTTTGCTGCCCTAAGATACCAAATATTGATGAAAGGTGTAATACAAAAATTAAAGATGAATGTCAAAACACTTACACAACTATTGCTTTAGCTTACACATCATTCCATAATGAGGATCACATAGAGCCCCAAACAAATAATTAAAAATTTACATTCATACAAGTGTTTGCTGCCCTGAGCTACCAAATATTGATGAAAGGTGTAATACAAAAATTAAAGATGAATGTCAAAGCAATTGCACCTATATTGCTTCAGCTTGCACATCATTCCATAATGAGGATCGCATAGAGCCTCAAACAAATAATCAAGAAGTTGCATGCATTTGTGATCTTATAATCTCTATTCAAGCCCTCCTGCATAAGAAGACATGAATTAGAATCATCATATGATCTTTATGCAAGGTTTATGGGTACCTTGTCTTCAATTCCTAAATGTCATAGACCTAAAAAATCATAATGCATTGATTTGTTTTATGAATCTTATGAACCAGGTTTGAGTGCTTTGCCAAAGGAGTTGAAAACTATTTAGCTTGACCAAGTGTGTGAATACTTTTCTCTTTTTGAAAAAAATAGAGATGATCACCAGGAAACTATTATGTTTTCAACCTACGATGATAATGATTTTGTTGCTCCACATGAACTAAGAAGTGAGATGCCACATAAAGAAGAAGAGAGTAGAGCCAAGGATGAAAAAGCATGCCTCAGTGAAGAAAATGAAATGTTTGGTTCCAATTCTTCTAAAGATTCCAACACTTGCACTCCTATGGAAGACATAAGACTAAGCATTCAATCTAAAAATTCCAAAAAAAATTTGCAATATAAAAAAGTCCTCTTGTTGTAGTAGTGATGTTGGTAACAAATATGATCATTCCTTTGATAGTCATATTCTTCCTCATAAAGAAGAGATTGAAATTTTTGCTAGAAATGGGAAATATGATGACAACAATGGAAACACATGTTTGTTTGATAAGGAACAACTTTCTCTTTATGGAGAGTTTTTAGACTATGCATTAGAAATGTTGATTTTAGAGGATATAAATGAAATTAAAAATTTATATCTATGCTCTTCTAGTGATTTTAGTGATTTTGAATATAATGATGATATAGAAGATTTA
>VDFB02093900.1:0-22561 GCA_007258455.2 Sequoia sempervirens | reverse complement strand
GATGGATGTGAAGAGTGATTTCTTGCATGGAGACCTACATGAGGAGATCTATATGGAGCAGCCTCAGGGTTTTGTGCAAGAATCTTCATTGGTTTACAAACTTCAATGTTCATTATATGGTCTCAAACAAGCCACTTGGGCTTGGTATGAGAAAATAGACTCTTTTTTGCTTTCCTCTCACTTCACACACTGTCATTCCAATCACACAGTGTACATTCAATGTCAGGAGGGTGATCTTTTGATTCTTGTGCTATATGTTGATGATCTCATTATTACAATTAGCTCATCCTCCATGATTCAAAGTGTTTAGAGAGATTTGATGGAGAAGTTTAAGATGATAGATCTCAGTCTTCTACACTTCTTTCTAGGTCTACAGGTTATTCAATCTTCAAATGGGATTTCCATATTTTAGTATAAGTATACTCTTGATATGCTCTAGTGATTTGGCATACTTTATTGCAATCCTTCCCCTACCCCATTTTAGTCAGGTGTTGTCTTGTCTTCAACTTGCTCTACTCCTCCAAAAGATTCTACTTTATATAGGTAGTTGGTTGGTAGTTCGTTGTACCTAACACATTCGCATCCTGATCTTTCCTTTGCGGTTGGCCTTGTCTCTTGGTTCTCACATGATCCACATAAGACTCATTGGAAAGAATCCAAACATATATTGAGATACATTTGGAGCACCACTCATTATAGCATTCACTACACTTCAGGATCCCCTCACATTGTTGGTTTCACTACCTCAGATTGGGCTGGTGATGTCAATGATCAGAACTCTACTTCTGGCTTTGTTTTTTGCCTTGGTTCTAGTCCTATCACATGGTCTTGCAAGAATTAGTCTACTATTGCATTATCATCTAAAAAGGCTGAGTACTGAGCAATAGTGTTAGCTAGTCAAGAGATTCTATGGCTTTGGCAGTTGATGATAGAGTTTTGGTTTCCTCCTAATAGACCCACTATTTTTTGGTGTGACAATTAGAGTGCCATTCACATTTCCCGCAATGCAGTGGATCATTAGCAAAATAAGCACATTGAGATCCACATGCACTTCATCAGGTAGTTGATTTAGGATGGTTCTCTCATCTTGGAGTACATTCCTATAGAGGAGTAGGTTGTAGACATCTTCACTAAACCTTTGGAATCATTGTGCTATCTTCAGTTGCGCTCCATGCTTGGGGTGGAGGAAGTTGTCCTTGTGGGGTCTTTGTGAGGCCTTCTTTCCTTCATGTTTTTTTGTAGCATGGTTTTCATCTCTTTTTGGAGAGGAGTTTTTTCCCACTAGGTTTTCTCCTTTACTCCACTTTATAGAGATTTGGTTGTGATTGGGTACCTCATCAGGCCTAGTTGTTGGGACCCAAGTTTTCTTTCTAGCTTGTAGTTGCATTGCTTTCATCCAAATAGTTTGTTGCTACTCCCTAAGTCCATCTTAAGGGGGGGGTGTTAGAGTAAATTTTTTATTACTTAATTATTTAATTAAGTCACCTTTTATTATTTCTCTTAAGATAAACTTAGAATGCATTTTGTAGACATTTAATAGTTATTCTAATTATTAAATGCTCCCTTTAGGGTTTCTTGATCTCCTTTCATAAGGATTGATTTCATTGTATATTTTTCAATTCTCTATTAATGCATTTTATCTTGAGGCTTTTAAGGCACCTTTTCCTTTTTCTCTATGGCTCTTTTTCATGACAGGTTATTTGCATGCAAGTGATTTATGGGTTATGTGAAGTTAGATTTCTCAACTTCTACAGGATTTAGAGTTAATGGTAGAAAATATAAATGAAGAGGAGGAGTGTTCCATTAAGGGTGCTAATAAGCATACAATTGTGGGTGAAACCAAATAAATAAGGAAGGAGACACCACAAATAAATTATAGCATGGAGAGAGATATTAAATTATATAAAATATAGAATAAGAAATTGAAGATAATAGGAAAACCAAAAATGATTTAGAACAAGAAGTTACAAAGAATATAACACCACCCCTAACCAAAACAATGACTACCTATCTAGATTGGGAAACATCCAATTTAGGATAGATGAGGATTGGTTACCGATAGTAACCCCAATACAAAAACTTTGATTAATAACACTAGATTTAGATTACTTGGATGATTTAGTAACCATAAGTGTCCTGAGAATGTGAGGAGAAGATGTGGTAGAAAATAAAAAGATCCTATGAGTTTAAAAAATTATAATGAAGAGACATCATCAACTAATCAAATGAAATTTACTAGCAAATGAACATCTTTGAGGATGAAGAGACAATATGAACAAACACAACCCCTAGACTAAAAGTCACACTTAATGTCATTAGAATCAAGAGGAATTTTTGTTAATGATAACATACAGCATCGATATAATACTCCAGATTGATAAATCAAATGATAGCCAAAAGGCTATTTAATTTATATATACTTGGCACAAGTTTTTGAGGAAGCTATATCTAATGAAGATTTATATGAGGCCGACTTCATACATATTATCTTTGATTTTCTCTCCTTGGCACAATCTCCTATATTGTTCTTGGTGGCCGACTTCATTCTAGAAGACAATCTATCTTATCTAACTTGCATTTATTATATTCGCACCTCTTCAAATTGTATATATAGAGGTTCATCTTATCATTTGTGATCATCAAGTTTATTCTAGGTAAGTGTGAATTCTTCAAGAGTAGGTTGTGAATTACTCAAAGGGTAGATTGCTAATTCTTCTAGGGTAGAATTGAATCTTAAGGAGTGACAGTTTATTATCTGTTCTTGCATCTACAATTGATGCTGAATATTGGCCTTGTGATTAGCCTCATTGTAAAGAGATTTGTTGCCATTGTTTATATATATAAGAGAGACTTTTGTTGCTGGGTTTTGCTACCTCAAGAGGAGGGTTTTCCCAGGGTATCTGTTGTGTTATTGTGTTTGATTTTGAATTATTTTTTTTTGCATATAATCTGTTCACTAAAATTTACATGGTATCAGAGCGGGTTTGAGAGGATCATGATCAGATTATTGCTAATCAACATACCCTATTGTTCACTTAATCAAGATGGTGAATGGTTTGAAGGTTGAAGATAGACTCAAAGGTGCATCCAACTTCACATCATGGAGATTCAGGATCATGCTTACCTTGCGTGAAAATGACTTGGGTGAGTTCGTGGAGTGTAGCATTTCTGAACCTGAGGAGGAAGAAGAAAAGTTGCAGTGGCTGAAGAAAGACATTAAAGCAATGAAGATATTGGTTGATTCCGTAAAGGATCACATTGTTCCTATCATCTCTAAGTTGAAGACAGTGAGAGATATGCTCAAGACTTTGGAAGAGATGTATGAAATCAACAATACTAGTCGGGCACTTGCACTAAAGCAACAACTTCATCATGTGAAGATGATGAAAGGTGAATCAGTAATTGCATACATTATGAGGATTGCAGATTTGAGAGATTAGCTCTCTACAATTTGGCATATGGTTGATGACAAGGATTTGACTATGCTCGCTCTCAATTGGCTGCCTTTGTCTTGGGAATCATAAATTCAGGGAATCAGTGCAAGGTCAAAATTTCCTAAGTTTGATCGCCTAAGATCTAATTGCATTCAAGAGGAATCAAGATTGGTGGCAAGAGGCATTGGTCAGAGTTCAAAGAATGAAGATATTCATGTTCTCACCTCCCATACTTCAAAGAAGAAAGGAAAAGATGGAAGGAAAGGATTCTTCAAGAGGAATCGGGACAAGGGAAATGATGATGCACCTCCATCTAAGAAGAAGAGGGATATGTCCAAGATTCAATGTTTTAGGTGTGATAAGTTTGGGCACTTCACCAAGTATTGTCCAACTAGACCTAAGCAACAGGTCACCATTGTGGATATTGATGATGCCTCTCCTCAAAAGGATTCAAGTGAATATTTGTTCTATTCAGCATTATCAATCAATGTACCTTCTGACACCAACACTTGGATAATCGACAGTGGTGCTTCACAACACATCGTTGGCTTTATGGAGCACTTATCAAGTTTGGTGGAAAAGGATTCTTCTAAACAAGTCATCATTGGAGCTTATGCTAGCTACTCCATGAAAGGAATTGGTACCTCTACACTTCATTTAGATTCTGACATATCACTTCAATTGGGTAATGTTCTTTATGTTTTTGGAATCAAGCACAATCTTATTTCTATATCAGCTTTGGAAGATAAAGGATATCAAGTTGCCTTCTCCAAAGGAAAAGTTTTAGTATGGATGGAGAACTCTAGCTTCAAGGATTCTCAAGTAATTGGAGTTAGACATGAAAACCTTTACAAGGTCTGCACACATTCATTACAAGCTTTGGTTCATGACTCTTCAAGTCTATGTGATCTTTGGCATCTGAGATTGGCTCATCTACACTTCTGAGCTTTACCTATCATGGAGAAGATGGTGACGGGCCTTCCTAAGTTCACTCAAGAGCATGAAGGTACTTGCAAGGGCTGTGCATTGGGTAAGAATATAAAAGCCCCCTTTCATAGTAGATAAAATAGATCTAAGTGTATTTTCGAGCTTATTCATTCTAATTTATGTGGTCCTATGTCTGTTCCTTCTTCGAGTGGTTTCTTGTATTATGTTCTTTTCATTGATGATCACTCTAGGAACACTTGGATTTATTTTTTGAAATCTAAAGAGTCTAAGGAAGTGTTGGATAGGTTTAAAGAGTTTAAAGCCTTGGTAGAAAATATTTCTGGTAAAAGAATTAAGGTCCTCAGATCTGACAATGGTGGAGAATACACCTCTAGTAGTTTTCAGAATTTTTGTATTGATGCAGGGATTAAGAGGGAGTTCTGTGTTCCCTATAATCCTCAACAAAACGGTGTTGCGGAAAGAAAGAATAGAACGATTTTGGAAGTAGCGAAGGCCATGATCCATGATCAAGATTTGAAAACCTTCCTATGGGAAGAAGCTTCCAGGATAGCTGTGTATGTTCAAAATAGAACTCCTCATAAGATCTTGGAGAATATGACTCCAGAAGAAGCCTTTACAAGGAAGAATCTTGAAGTCAATCACTTGAGGATCTTTGGATGTCTTGTCTATGTTCATGTTCCCAAGGAAAAGAGAACCAAGTTGGAGCCTTCTGGAAAGAAGGGAATAGTTGTGGGCTACAGTGAGACCTCAAAATCCTACAAAATTTACATTCCAGGTCAGAAGTTGATCGAGATCAGTAGGGATGTCACATTCGAGGAAGATGTTGCATTCAGGAGATCCAGGCGGATTCATATGAAGATTGATAATGAAGAGTCTCCTCAAGATATGGAAGTTGACCATACTCCTGAGATTCAGAGGGAGACTTCAGAACCAAAAGGGTAAAAGCACAAAGCTATGTCACACTTTATAAAAGAAGCGGCCAACCTTGATCCAATTTTTAAACTTGAATCACTAAAAGTGGCATATATGTTTTGAATTTTGAAATGATGTAAACTAGTAAAATATGTATATTTTGAGTATATTTTATGTTTATATTTTTTTCTTAAATATAAATAATTATTTTAAACTAGTTTTAATAAATTAAAACTATAATTTAGTTGCTGATAAAATGCTGAAAAATGAAGTTGCATGGATGTCAAACTTTTTATAGTAAATTTTATTTTCTTTTCTTCAATTTTTTTTTTGTGTATTTATAACTTGAAATTTTAGTGCATGGATATATTTTTTTCCAATTTTGATAAATATATATTTTTAAATAAATATTAAAATATGCGTGAATAAAAAAATAATTGTTTTCCTTGGACGTCAACTTTCATATTAAATATTTATCTAAAATGGAAACAAAACTATACCATCTTAAAATAGATTCTTTTATCTAGTGCATCATATTTTTTCAATTTTTTTTAATAAGTTTTAGTATTTTTCCTTGGCATAGTAATCAACCTTATATTTTGTGTTGAAAACCTACTTTTAGTAAAAATAAAAAATAAAATATAAAAAATAATTAAAGTATTAAAATAAATATATTTTTGAAAACTACACTTATGGATCTACAAAAGGGTATTTTTATATTTTTTAAAAAATGTTGTTTACATTAGCAAGAGTTATTGAAACTTCAAGTTTTTCAAATAATTTTTTTTTTTTTGGTAAATTGGACTCAAAGTGATGCTCCATACATTTTTAGCCAACAATTTTAGTTGAAAAAGTTGTGGAAGCATCTAACTTAGCTAGAATGAATCTTACTAGATCATATGTTTGACCAAAATTGATTTTTAGTTAGAAATACTTAAATTGAGTTGTGTTGATAAAGTTGGTGAAAGTGTGACACAACTGTGCTTCAACCAAAAGAAGATATCGATCTTGTTGAACCCTTGGAACTTATTGATGGGCCTACTAACATTTTTATTGGGAGAAAGAGACCTTTATGGGCTAGTCACATTATGCAAGAGGCTGAAAGCTTTGTAGCTCCTAGAGGCACATTCAGAGAAAGTAAAAGGCTACATAAGTTCTCCAGTTATGTTGCCTTGATGATTCAGATTATAGAATCCGAGCCTACCTGTGTTGAGGAAGCATCTAGTCATCAACTTTGGAGAGATGCTATGGCAGAGGAGTATTAGTCAATTCTTAAAAATGATGTTTGGGATATTGTTCCTAGACCCAAGGGCAAGTCTGTGGTATCTTCTAAATGGCTATTCAAGATTAAGCATGTTGTAGATGGAAGCAATGAGAAGTACAAGGCAAGATTTGTGGCTCATGGGTTCTCTCAGAAAGAGGGAGTTGATTATGATGAGACATTTTCTCCTGTTGCTCGCTACACTTCAATCAGAACCATCATTGCTATTGCTGCATCTAGAGGATGGAAGATTCGCCAGATGGACGTGAAGATAGCCTTTCTCAATGGAGTGATTGAGGAAGAGGTTTATATAGAGCAACCTAATGGATTTTAGATTCATGGTAAAGAGTCACATGTTTTCAAATTGAAGAAGGCCTTGTATGGTCTTAAGCAGGCTCCTCATGCCTGGTACAAAAGGATTGATCGGTACCTATCAAGCTTGGGCTTCTTGAAGAATGATGCTGATTCAAATCTCTACTTCAAGGTAATCAATGGTGATGCTTTAATTTTGGTTTTATATGTTGATGATCTAATCCTTACTGGAGAAGATCACCTGATTCTTGAGTGTAAGAAGGAGTTGCCTTCAGAATTTGAGATGAAGGACCTTGGGCTCATGCATTATGTAACGCCAAATAAAAGCTTGCACAATAGAAATAGAAATCATTAGAAGCACACATGCATACAATATTAAATCTACATTGCAAATTCATTCATTAAGCAACAAAGGACATAGGAAAGATAAAACGTAAACAAAACTGAAACAATCTCACCAATTTGGAACATATTTTCCATGATTCATCTTGATTTCCCTTCTCCATTTTGCTTGTGTAGTATAATTGCCCTCAAATTTCTTGTAATTCATGCAAGTATAGCCTAAGATAGTGATTAGCAAAATATCGAAGATTCAAGACAAAGTGCTCTCAAAAGTTATAAGATTTCATGAGAGATTTCGAGAGAGATTGGAATGAAGAATGACAAATCAATTTATAGAAAATTGATTATTCGAACGACAGGCCAAGATTGAAAGATCAACGGACGGTTGAGATCGATAGATTAGACATGCATTCTGATAACTGACAGTGATAACATGAGTGATACAAATTAGAAATAGAATTAAAGATTAAATAAATGATTTAATCTTCAATTTGGTATTCGAAAACATAAGAA
This sequence comes from Sequoia sempervirens, assembly GCA_007258455.2. Lineage (NCBI taxonomy): Eukaryota > Viridiplantae > Streptophyta > Pinopsida > Cupressales > Cupressaceae > Sequoia > Sequoia sempervirens. The sequence goes on along the minus strand of VDFB02093900.1, from coordinate 14,839 downwards.
ATATCTTTGCATGACAAAGATGAAGATTGATTAAATCAACTCTTGTTCAAATGCATGCAGAACATTTAATTAATTAAATAAGAATATTTAATTAATATGCATGTGCACGCAAATGAGTTAGAACTGGACGATTTGAATGGTTTGACGAAGAGATTACTTGAAGATGCCACTCAGACATTAAATCAATAGTTAACTAAATGATTAAAATAGATGTCGAGTCGAGTAAAAGTGAATACTTAGATAACTCACATAATTATCTAAAATATAGAGGAATGCGTTAAAATAGAATTAATGAATTAAATAATTCATTTAATTCAAGACTCGATATTGAGAATAATTAAATAAAATAAAATTTATTTAATTAAATGTGAGAAAGGATTTTAAATGAATACTTAAATAAATAAAAGAATTTATTTAATTATAGTTGAAATATGATAGAGTAAATTAAATAAGAATTTATTTAATTTGACAAGAAGAATAAGGTTAATTAGTAAGATAATTAAATAAAAAGCGTTTATTTAATTAATCAGATAGACTAAAGAAAAGTGAATTAATTAAATAATTAAGATTATTTAATTAATAGAAGAATTAATAGAAGATGAATTAATTAAATAATTGACATTATTTAATCAATGACCATGAAGAATACAAATAATGAAGAATGTGGAAGTCGCAGGCCTAAACCAGATTTCAGTGTCTACATTTGCCCCTCTTTGATACAATGTCGTTTAGGCGTTGTGTCAAAGAAAGTCGATAAGAAATATGCCCCAGTAATACTCCAGATTAGAATAGGTGAAGGTATGCGCCCTCGGGAGAGCAGAGGGCAGTTCAAGAACATGAGTGTGCTCTAGAAATTGATAAGGAAGACTAAGAAGATGAAAGAAAAAAGATAGAAGAAATAGATAAAAATTGAGTGAAGATGTAGAAAGAAGAAATGTTAGTGCAAAAGAAAAGATGAATAATAAAGACATGGATGTTAGTATGCTTAATCTTTGATGTTTCTTGTATCACAAAAGGTATTGCACTTTATCATCATTGGTAGGGACTAATACAAATGGAGAAAAACACCATGATATGACATAGATCAAGGTGTGCAAGGTCATCCACTTGCTAATAACAGATAGTCGCAGACAAGGATTGTCATTAACTCATACTAAGGGCACAAGTTGCCCCAATCTTTTTGTCAAGAAAAACCACGGACAACAAACAAAAGAAAAGATGGGTCATGAGACGTCATCGCTCCTCTAAATCCTTCATGGGACATCCTTGAGGAAACTAGTAACATGACTCAAAATCAAATTTTAAAAGACAGTCGACAAACAGCAGTCAAAGAAAATAGAATTCTGATACATCGTTGCTTCTCTAAATAATTCATGGGACATCCTTGAGAAAGCTAGTAACATGAATCCCAATCATCAATTCAAGATAAATGATAAGATAAATAAGCCAATGAAAATATTTTCCAAAACATGATTTGTTTGTTTGATTTGTTTTGATTGATAAAAGAATTGGTTGGTAGAGCCTGGTGTCAGGAGATACACATACCGGATAAGACTGTGAGTCTGGTTTTGATGTTATGACTATCTATATAAGGCATGACAAAGCTTGGTTTCAGAAAGACATGTATCGTATAAGATGTTGAGTCAGATGTCGTTGATGTGATAACTTGTGTAAGGCTATGTTTGACCTTGTCAATTATGCAGGAAGGACTCATCTTGAATAAGACATAGGTTGATTGTTTTGATAACGTCTGTTTCCAAGAAGGATACATCTTGTAGCAGACTGTAGTTGATCTGTTTTGGTTGTTTTGTTTGGCAAGTTGTTCGATTTGACTCAGAGACATTGTTGACTTGTTCACTAGATTGATGCATGACTTGATATGATGTGTTGACAATTGACTGTGTGTGACGACAAACCCTAAAGGACTGACCTAGTGCGGCCTTGGGGGATCATCATGTGATGACCTTACCTACATTGTACATGTAGAGACCTCATAGTTCGACTTGACCTGACCGACAAGATTGACTACAAATAGAAGACATGTATTAAAATGAAAGCGACGAACCCTAAGGGACTGACTTAGTGTGGCCTCGGGGGTTCATCGATTGATGGCCTTGCCTACGTTATACACGCAGAGACCTCATAGTTCGACACAACCAATGACCTTGTCATATAGACATATGGAGTAAATCATGAATTTATATAGACAAACCTAAACGAACTGACCTAATGCCTCAGGGGCACATCGGCAGATGGCCTTGCCTACATCCAGTCGTAGAGGCAACGTAGTTTGACAAATGACAAAGACTGACAAGTGCGACTGACTCTAACTTTGTTTTTTGGATTTTTGAAGTTTTCTGATGTTTTTTGTGTTTTCTTAGGTCATTTTGCGATGTTGGTGGATTTTCCATGGTTTTATGTCTTCAACACAAACAATGTAAGAACTAATATGACACATGTCAAGTGTTTGCCCCCAGTCGAGTATAAGACCAACTGACTATGAATAGGGTAAAATAGGGGATATGAAATGCTCTCGATGTCAATCATTCCAGATCATGGGAAAGGCTACCACTTATTGTGAATGGTATATACAAGTGATGGACACAAAAGATAAGGGATATGTACAGGAATAGGTAGTATGTACAGGGTAGCGAAATATGTACAGGGTAGCACAATATGTACAGGGTAATGGACTATGTACAAGGAAGTGGACTATATACAGGGTAATGGACTATGTACAAGGATAATGGTGCCTATAAACAAGTGAGCAAGCATGCATAAAAATTCAAGGACAACCATGATCTTGCCCCTAGTCAAGCTGAAAACCAATTGACAAGTGATGAGGATGGTGACGATGTTGTGTGATGTGGGAAGGACACATCCCAAAACAACATGAGGATGATGATAATGTGACTAAAGGATCAAGGTTTGCAGCCATGTTAGAAACAAAGCCAATGGATGTTTTGAATGATGCACTAGAATGCATAGAAAGATTATATGGATTGGGCTTGTTGCATTTGGAATGACTTTTCAAGATTGGATGGGATGATGGAAGATCCTTAGACCATTGACAAGGGAAAAACCAAGGCATGTGATAGGTATTGCGTATAGGGATAACTCATTTGGAAAAATGCTATGAAGGCTATGACATGATATTTCATGGATAGTGTATAACCAAAGGATAGACATGTCAAGAGTTTTTCTAAAGCATGATTTATGTTTGTACCCATCCTTATCAAGATCAAAGTAGGTGGGAAAATGGGCATGAGTAGAAGGGCTAAGATGGATAGATGGAAATGTCATATGAAGGGTATGGGAGATGAGACAACTTTCCCCCAAGTATAATAGTCCACATAGATAATTTCTTACACATGATGCCTATTTGCCAAGTTTTCATCATGGTACTTATCCAAAGCGCCATAAGAATGGTTTTCACTATTGGACAAAATTTTTCTCTTAAATTTTGTTTTTCTTTTTGGTGTCACCAAGATGCCTGTTTGCCAGGTTTTCATCAAAGTGAATTTCTTTCTTTCTTTCTTTTTTTAGATGGCCTTGATGCTTTAGATGATCACTGATTGTACTGAATCCATTGATGGTGTTGATGTAGAGAGTGGTGCCATGATATGCCAATAATAACCTTGATGAAGTAGTTGCCTTGTTAGGATCATAACACTTGCATACAATTGATTGATGTCATTGTGATCTTTGTTGACACTAGAGTTGGCCTCATCAAAATACGCACAATGCAATAGAGTGCCATGGGAGTCCTTATAATAAAGAGTTGATTCCAAGATGCGATGGATTTGTGACGTGGGATTTTTAGACTTTAAACGATATGTAGGATTGGGAGACGTGTTTGGCAATTTAGATGTAGGAATTTTCATTTGCCAAACTTGGGGTGATGGATGATGGAGACTGGGTTTTAGATTGGGATAATGTTTGGAACCATGACTTTTATATGCCTTGTATGATGACCATTTTGAAGGAGGTGGACATTTATTATATGTGGGAGTCCTCTTTTCTTGTGGCTCCACATTTTGATTGACTTTTACTTTTGAACTATTTTCTTTGCTTGATCCAATTTTCTTTGGGATCCATTTTAACTTTATTTTTCCTCTTGGATTTTTGATTGATTCAATGGCCTTTGATATTTGATTTTGAACTTTGAATTTGTAAGACTTTTTTTTTTGTTGGTTCCAAATGGAAGGTTTATTCATGTTGGAATAACAATTTATGGTATGGATGGAAGGAATGTTGGCAACAACCTTATGGTAAGAACTACTCATAGCCTCCATTTTGATGTTTGTATTAGATAAAGTTGCCCCCAATATCGAGAAGATACCATTAACATCATTAGATTTATTGACTGAAGAATAACCAAGACTTTGATGTCTAGGATTTTCTTGAAACTGTACTGGTTCTAGAATTCCTTGCTCATGTATGCCTAGTCCTTTTCCTTATACTGCATGCTCTGACAAATTTTGTTAGCGATGGGGTATTTTTTGTTTTGAAAGCAAGATGCTAACCCATCATTGTGCATGTGGAAACTGTTATTTGGAATTTTCTCCTCTTCAAGAAAGCCTGATTTGATAAAAGTGGATGATCCTAGTTGATAGGATGTCGTATCTTCATTGACATGTTGGATATCTTTGGTGTGATTTTGTGACATATTAGATTCAGAGGATTCTACTGGTGCTTCCAAGTCGATGTTGAAACCGTCTTTATGGTCATTGTCATAGAGTCCAATGAACTCAGCTATAGCTTGATCATTTGCAAATATGTCTAGAGTAGGAGACTCTCGTTCTAGAGGAATATCATCTATGTTTTCAAAGGAGGAAAGTGTCTCATTTTGGGAAATGGATGTGTTCGGTACTTGGATAGGATTGTCTTCAAATTTTTGATCATGAATGGCATAAAGGTCAAGGAGTGGATCATTTTGGATTTCTTGCTCAATAGTAGTGTCTTGATCAAAGACGGGTTTGTCTTGAATGATATGATGGGGAATGAAATCTTGATCAAGGATAGGTGTCCTTTGGATGCCATGATTATCTAGAAGGACTTCTTGGATGGACTTAAAGATAGGGTCATGGGATAGACTACTTTGATCTTGACAAGAAGGTGAAGCCATGAAGTCATGCTTTGGACTTTCCATTTGACATGTATCCTTAAGTTTAGTAGATGGGATGTGACTTTGGAGACCATGAATAGATGTATTTTCATGACTAAATGTTGATAGAGATGGAGTGACTTGGAAAGGATTAGTCGATGAAAGACTAGTATAGGACATGGAGGATTGGAAGGGATTAGTGAATGAAGGACTATGATAGGACATGGAGGCTTGGAAGGGATTAGTGGAAGATTGTTTTCCCTTGTCAAGGTTAGGATAAGGGTGATAAGTGGACGTTTTTTGTGGATTCATGGCATGGATTATGCTAAGGGACTCTTGATAATGAGGGTAGATGGATGGAGGACTAGGAATTATGGATTGTTGGTAGGAATGATATGTGGGTAGTTGACCATGGTTTGATGTTGATTGACATTTTGATTGGATATATTGTCTTTTGAAGTCTATGGCTTGTTGGAATTGACCATTACGGAGTAACTGGTATTCAACTTGACTAGCACGCATATCAAGGTAAATTGCAGACATGGTGGTGAGGTTATGATGAAAGATGGAGCATGACTAAGGTATGTGATATGAGGGCTAAGGTATGACAATGAAAAGAGTGACTTAAATCTAAGGTATGCAACCTAAGCTATGTTTTTGGGATTTTTTGAATATAAAGGATGAATGTATGCAACTATTTTTTTGGTTTTTTTTTTTTCTATGTGAATAAGGTATGTCTAAAATGATGCTATCCTAGGATGACAGTGTCTAAGTATGCAAATTCTAAGCAAGCTTCTAAGGTAATCAATTCTATAAACCTTAAGACGAAGGGACCAACTACCTAAAGTCTAATCAAGGTGTCAATTTAGTGAAGTCAAGGAACCAATGTAGGACGAGAATCAAAGACAAGTTGAGTTTCCTAACTAGACTGATGAGCTAGGATGACTCTCTGTAGGACAAAGGATAAGATGATAGGACTAGGTTCAATGACAAATTTTGTTGACACTATGACTTTTCTATAGTATAAATGGTGGACTACTCCTAAAGTTGGTAAAAGTGACCTTTCTAGAAGTCTAATGCAAGGTAATATGTATCCTAAGATGAAATTAAATTCTAAATGAAGACAACTATGGTAATGACTAAATGACCTTAAAGGATGCAAAATTGAGAAAATCATTTTAGGTTTCTGTTTCAAAGACTGTTTGTGTGAAGACAACTAAAACTGGTATAACTGTGTTGACTGGACAGTGACTGTGAATTCTGGTTTTCTGGTAATCAGACAGATGCGTCGCAGGATATAACAGATGTGGTTCAAGTTTAACAGTTGCAGTCCAAACTGACAAATGCAACTCAAAATTTATAGATGCGACTCTAACTGACAGATGCGACCCAGAATATAACGCATGCAGCTTTTCTAAAGCAAATGTGAGCTAAACTGACAGATGCGACCCAGAATATAACGCATGCAGCTTTTCTAAAGCAAATGCAAGCTAAACTGATAGATGCGACTCAATATTAACAGATGTGACTGATAATGACAGATGCGACTCAAAAATTAACAGATGCAACTCAAAATTTAACAAATGTGACTCTAAAAATTAGATGTGAGTTTCTGGTGAACAGTTGTGACTCTCTGTGAATTTTCAGTTACATGCAATTTAAACTGACTCCATTTTCTGTGATCAAATTCTGACAATCAAAGACAATCATAAGACAAAGTGTTTTCAGTTTCGATTTTGGACTCAAAGAACATTTAAAGTGATAACAAACAAGCACATCCTAATAGGCCAAAGGCCTAGGGTTTGTATACTTGGTATAGCCCACCTATTATACCCTAGATTGGTGATGAACACCTTTCCTTCTCGAGAGCGGATAGCTTAAGAATTTGGTGGCATTGGCTCCCCTCCACGGCTCATTAATGTCTTTCGAGCACACCAATTTTGAATTCTTTGGGCAATGACCTCCCAAGAACTGCTATCTCTACTCAAGGGGATCAGTAGTGAGTATATTCAGGCATGATACTGTACCCTGCACTATACCAAGCAACAGCCACAAATAGGTTGGTCTCTAAAATAAAAAGGTATTTAATTCAGGCATTCCGTTCATGGGGTGTGATCCATACGGTGCGAGTCCCCTTTCAGATCCATCTCGTCAGAACCACACTCGTGATTCTTAGTTTCAAGAACCCACTTTTTATATATAATACCGCACTGGAAGTCCCCTGATTCGTGGTGCTAACGGCTCAGTCAGTCTCCGGGTGAGTACTTTTTCCCACCAGAACAGGCCCAAGTTCTAGAGTTGGTAACCGTTTCTCTTACACCTAAGATCGCACGGATGCGCAAGGGGAGAGGATACTTCGATGTACCAAGTCATAAGGGTGACCAAACTTGTGCTTTCTCACCAAACACAATAGACACTTGTTAATTTTAACCAAACGAAAGATTTTCTAAGCTACCAAACAATCTATTTCAAAAAAATTAACTAGGGTCTTCAACAAGTGTTCTGTAGAAAGATTCATTAATAGTTTTCAAATTGTCTTCGTCAATCGTCCTGCAAAAGCTTGTAACCCATCGGCTTCACACACCCTTTAAAAATCGACATTAGTAACACAATAAACTAATCTGAAAAACAACAAACTAAAATAATAGTGATAATCCTCAAACCAAACAAAATTCCAGAATATAGATATCTATGTGGAGTTAAAGAATAGACCTTAAAACCCCAGAATTTTGGTATAAAATAAATGAAATACCTGAGCGATTTGCCATTTAAATGGATATAACTTTCACACGTGAACTATGAATTTTAGAAAGCATCATATACAAACCTTAGAATATTTTATTCGCTTTATTTTGTGTTTCAAAAGAAGGTGACGGACTTCGCTCTCACGCCGGGTTCACCTACCAAATGAAAACGCTTTTGCACAATAGAAAAAGAGATCATTAGAAGCACACATGCATACAATACTAAATCTAAACTGCAAATTCATTCGTTAAGCAACAAAGAACATAGAAAAGTTAAAACATAAACAAAACTGAAACAATCTCACCAATTTGAAACGTATTTTCCTCGTTGTTCATCTGACAGTTCTTATCCATTTTTTGCTTTTGTGTAGTATAATTGCCCTAAGATTTCTCTTTGTAATTCGGCAAGTATAGCCTCCAAGATAGTGATTAGCAAAAATATCGTAAGATTCAAGACAAAGTGCTTCAAAAGCTATAAAAATTTCTAGACTAGAGAGATTGAATGAAGAATGACAAATCAATTTATAGAAAATTGATTATTTGGAATGACAAAAACAAGACGTAAGATCAATGACTCGCTGAGATCGATAGATTAGGACATGCATTCCCGATAACTCCATGCATACGAAGCGAGTGATGTTAGAAATAGAATTAAAGATTAAATAAATGATTTAATTCACGTATTCAAAATTATAAAGAAATATCTTTGCATTTATCAAAGATTTAGATTGATTAAATCAACTCTTGTTTGAATGCACACACAAGGTTTAATTAATTAAATAGAAATATTTAATTAATATGCATGTACATGTAAATGAGTTAGAACTAGATGATTGAATGGTTTGACAAAGAGATTACTTGAAGACAATTCACTTATTACTAAATCAATAGTTAACTAAATGATTAAAAATAGATGTCGAAATGGAGTAAAAGTGAATACCTCAGAAACCTCACCATTCAAATATAGAGGAAATGCTAAAACAGGAATTAATGAATTCAAATAATTCATTTAATTCAAGACCTCGATATTCAAGAATAATTAAATAAATAAAGAATTTATTTTAATTAAATGATGAAGGATTTAAATGAATAATTAAAATAAAATGTTAAATTTTATTTAATTATAGTTGAAATATGATAAAGAGTAAATTAAATAAAGAAATTTCATTTAAATTTGGACAAGAAGAATAAGGTTAATTAGTAAGATAAATTAAACAAAAAGCTGCCATTTAATTAATCACATGTGACTAAAAGAAAGAATTACCAAAACAATAAGATTATTTCAACAATAGAAGAATTAATAGAAGGAATAAATTAATTAAATAATTGACATTATTTAATCAATAAAAGAATTAATGTTATGATTAATTAAATAATTGACATTATTTAATCAATGACCATGAAGAATACAAATAATGAAGAATGTGGAAGTCGTGTGCCTAAACCAAATTTTGGTGTTTACACATTACTTCCTTGGATTAGAAGTTTGGCAGAAACCAGATGAGATGATTCTAAGTCAAGGAAAGTACACCATTGATATACTTAAGAGATTTGGCATGATGGATTGCAAATCCATGTCTACACCTATGGAGACCAATCTACATAACCAAGAGGCTGTGAAGCTAGTTCAGATTTGTGGATCCTACATTGTACAAACAGCTGATTGGATTCTTGATCTATCTAGTTAACACTAGACCTGATATTTGCTATGCAGTGAGTGCACTTAGCCAATTTATGTGTGATCTAAGACAGATACATCTTGTTGCAGCTAAACATATCCTGAGATACTTGTGTGGCACAGTTGGATATGGGTTGAGGTATACTTCAGATGCAGACTTGGAGTTACATGGTTTCAACATTCCTACTAGTAGCTGCATCACGATCTAATATAATCTCCGGGTTGTTGTCAGCTTTGGGTTCTGCTATGATTTCTTGGTGCAACAGGAAGCAGTCATCTGTAGCATTGAGTACAATAGAGGCCGAGTACATTGCAGCTTATAGGGCAACTCGGGAAGCAGTGTGGCTTCATAAGCTCCTTGCAAGATTGTTTGGACAATCAATGGAGCCTACTATCATTCATTGTGATAATTAGAGTTGTGTGAAGCTTTCTGTCAATCCTATGTTTCATGATAGAACCAAGCATGTTGAGATCAAGTACCACTATATTAGAGATATGGTACTACAGAAGGTTGTACAGTTGAGGTACATTAGCACTGATGAGCAAACGACATATATTCTCACCAAGCCTCTCGCCAAGATAAAGTTTCTGTACTTCTGAGATAAGCTTGGTATGGTGGAGAATCCAACCTTGATTGAGTAAGAGTCTCAGTATCAGTGAGCCTTGTTAATGCATTTTCTTCTGAGACAGAAGAAATTGAGGTGCAAGCCCTTGTTAATGCATTTTCTTCTGAGACGGAAGAATTTGAGGTGCAAGCCCTTGTTAATGCATTTTCTTCTAGGACGAAAGAATTTGAGGTGCAAGCCCTTGTTAATGCATTTTCTTCTGAGACAGAAGAATTTGAGCTGAAAGCCCTTGTTTCCACCCTCTGAGCTGAGTCATGGTGGATATCATGTGTGAGAATCCATGACATATGTTGTACTTGTGTTTCACCCTCTGAGAGAGTCATGGTGAAAGTCATGTTGAGGTGACAACATCATGCAAGTGATGAAGACTTGTACTTACCATACTATGGTTGATATCGTGTTGAGACGATATCTAATATCATGTTGAGCTGATATTCTTCTTTTCACATCTGGTTGTAGCCAATATGATGGACATCATGTTGAGGTGATTTATCTTGAGCAGCTAGAAGTATTCTCTCTAGCTGATAGGGAGTGTTAATGATAACATACAGCGTCAATATAATACTCCAGATTGATAAATCAAATGATAGCCAAAAGGATATTCAATTTATATATACTTGGCACGAGTTTTTGAAGAAGCCATATTTAATGAAGATTTGTATGAGGCCGACTTCATACATATTATCTTTATCTTTGATTTTCTCTCCTTGGCACAATCTCCTATATTGTTCTTGGTGGCCGACTTCATTCTAGAAGACAATTTATCTTATCTCACCGACTTACATTTATTATATTCGCACCTCTTCAAATTGTATATATGGAGGTTCATCTTATCATTTTTGATCATCAAGTTTATTTTAGGTAAGTGTGAATTCTTCAAGAGCAAGTTGCAAATTACTCAAAGGGCAAATTGGGAATTCTTCTAAGGTAGAATTGAATCTTAAGGAGTGAGAGTTTATTATCTGTTCTTGCATCTACAGTTGGTGCTGAATATTGGCCTTGTGATTGGCCTCATTGTAAAGAGATTTGTTGCCATTGTTTATATATAAGAGAGACTTTTGTTGCTGGTTTTTTCTCCCTCAAGAGGAGGGTTTTCCTAGGGTATTTGTTGTGTTATTGTGCCTAATTTTGAATTATTTTTCTGTGCATATAATCTTTTCACTAAAATTTATAATTTTCATAGAAGAAATAAAGCCACTTAAGAAAACAAGATATGAGAGAACAAGGAGGAGAGGAGAATAACATAAGATACCTAGGGACACATCACTTTGAAATAGGATATATATATATATATAACATTTGACTATGAAGAAGAATCAAACATGAATACCTTCAAGAAACTACCTATTTTTTTCAAAGACACCAATGAAGTAGCATACCATATCTTTATTCTAGAATCAATGTGGTAGGGACAAAACATAATGAGGGACCAAAAAAATCTATTTGGTTTTATTGGGTCCATACACAGTAAGAGCCTCAAATGGTACCAAAAACTTCTCATGGGAACATCAAGGACTAGGATATAGTGAAACAAGAGTTTCTAGCAAACTTTGACACTCCAAAATTGCACATCGAAGGACTAAGAAAATTGTGAGAGCTTACACAAAATAAAGATGAAACCATAATAGAGTTTGATGAAATATTTAAGGAAATAATTAGGAGATTAGAGGAACCATTGACAAAAAAAATAGAAAATTGAATGCTTCATCTTCAGAGTAATATCAAAAATCAGAGTAGCCCTAGATGGGAGAAGTTTTAATACTCATTCAAAACTCATTACTTTGACATGCCAGATTGAAAAACAATCCTGGAAGAAAATAGAAAGGAAAAAATAAAACAAAGAAATGGAGAAATTGAGATTAGGAATAGAATAATTAAGAATCTAACAAGATATAACAAGAAATAAAGAAATGCTAGCACAATGACCTAACATATGGTGTACCTATTGTAGATGAGGACACTTAAGAAATGAATACCCAAAGGAAATTAGAGAAAAAAGATAATGCACTGAGGGTAGATCTACGGGCACTACCTAAGAAGATGTACTCCATCAATTGTGGTACTTACGAAGAATGGGATGATCATGAAACATGATTTTCGATCACAATTATTTTAGTTAAGAGAATATCCAACCATATAAAACTACTAGAGTTGATTGTTTAACCCCCACAACTCCTAGTGATCCTCTACAAGCAAAAAACCTATCACACATGAGAGAGCAAAGCAATTATTATGCCCATGCAACCTTGAGAAGAAAGTTGATCCACACAAGCATTTGATATGTCTTTTATATTGATTGATTGTGAATACAAGAATGTGAATAGATGATTAAAATGTATAAATAATTTATTACAAAAGAAAAAAGAAAACCTTAGATGAGGATTTGATTAGAGTGTGACAAGTGTTCTAATATCATGCAATGAGACAACTTAACCTTTATTTAGCCCAATCTAATAAAAAAAAAAACACTCCAAAGTTTAGCTTAAGTGAATAAAATAATATTATTATTATATTATCATTTCTAATGCCCTATTTTGCACTCTTCTATTCAAGATGTATATTATCTTCACTCAACTTTCCTATGTTACAATATTAAATAGAAACCCTATTTCTTTTCTTTAATACAAGGAAATAAACAAATACTTATTATTTTCTCTATGCAAGATAGGAATTCGAGCATGCCTTTAATGATAATGAAAACCTAACCCTAGTTGAATTATTTAACTATACTATTTAATTTAATAGTGAACACTCTTTCATCCAATAAAATTCACTATGCAACTTGACATCTGATGCATACAATTTACCTTATTAACCTATGTTAGGTATACCTATCATTGGTTAGAGTTGTTGTAACCAAATTAATTATCAATAATTCTTTATGAAAAAAAACTTAATATAACATTTAATTAGCAGATTCAATAGTTTTAAAATTAAATTAAATATAATGAATAAATCAATAATTGCATTCAATTACAATGGATTGTGTAGAGAGTAAATCATTAATTGCACTTTATTGCATAGTAAATACAAAAGATTTAAAACAATTTTATTTCTCCAATAATTAATCATGCATTAACAAATACTTATCCTTTTTGAAATGTGTAGATAGTCTAAACGATTTCCTAGAGTGGATTTCAGATTCATTTTCTTTTGTTTGTGAGCCATATAGGAGAAACAATTTCTTATCCAGAACCAAACTAGATGCTTCTCAAGAATCTACACAACATTACATAGCATGCTCCAGTGTACAAGTACTCAACATGCACAGTAGCCTTGGCTAGGACAATCTTGGGTGCACTTTGTACCCTGAGTTGGACACACTCTATATGCCCCCTTCTCCAATGCCCATAGCCTGCTAACCCAAAATATCACTCTTAGCAATCTTTCCAACAATTTCCTCTTTGTTCTCTCGCTTGAATTTTTTTTCCATCTCTCACATGAATGATTTATATATCCTTTTAAGGGGTGGTTTCCAAACCATCACACACTCTCACAAAAGGTTTCCTTTTAAAAATTATTTAAATAAATAATTATTCTTCTTTTTTTAAAGATGTATATATATATTTTATTAATCTCTATTTTAACCAAAGGATCATAATATCCTTTATTTTCTATCTCCCTTTTAATTCCAAAGGGTTATTTATTTATTTCTCTTCTCTTGGGGAAAAGTCACATAACAATTCTCCCCCTGTAGATTAACTATTGTCCTCAGTAGCACAAGATGCATCTACATCAAAAATCAAAGGAGCGCATGATCAGTAATTGAAGATACTAACATTGAATACTTGTATTTTTCATAATACTTACTTTATCTATATTATTTTCTTCTGTAAATTCACAAATAATTTTAATAAAATCACTTTTCCAATACAAAATTATGATGAGAACTATATAGATTTCTTATGAAATATATCATGAATTTATAATTGAAAAGATAATTATAGTTTATGTAATTAACCTCCTATTCTTCAACTTTATCAAATTTTACTCACTCATGTAGCTTATTTAAATTATTAAAGTATTACAATGTAATCACACAATAATTATTGTGCATGTCAAATACTATGTGGTAACTCATAATTTATAAAATTATAATCTATAAATTCAGCATACATTCCAAGATGGTATTCATGCATTTTGCACTACATGAATATACTCTTTTCATATATCAAAATCAATGTACAAATAGAATCTTAGTATAATAAGGTAATTGTATAAGGTTATTGGGTTGATCAATTCCAATAACAAAGTAGAAATTAAAACAAAAGATGATACAAGTAATCTCACAATGCATCTTAAATAGCAATAGGGTAATAGTAAATTATTGTCACCTAGAAAGTACTTCATAAAGAAATACTAATCTTCCTTTAAGAGACTAGGTTAAGTACATCTCAAATTAATTCTAGGATGAAGATTTGTTATAGTTATATTTTGGAATGAAGTTTTCTTTTTTTCTATAAAATGAGAATACTTCACATGACAACCATGTTGTAAATCTAAGAGTAAATTGGAACAAAAAATTTATTAGGGATCTCATTATAAAATTAAGTAAGGCTACACAAGGAGAGGAAATATTATATCATTCCATAAATATATCCCTAGGCTTGGACACCTAGCTTGATATATGATAATATTAGATTGTATGTGAAAAAAAAAGAGTATAACTTTATAATTTTAATTC
>VDFB02093899.1:0-30913 GCA_007258455.2 Sequoia sempervirens | reverse complement strand
TAGGTATTATGAGGCTGTTGTCATTTTGTCCCAATCTCTGGTTTCAGTCATAGCCCATTGCAAGCATCATGTGTAGGCCTCTGCTTCTTTCATCCATTGGTAATTTAGGTGTCGGTCTTTCATCTCGATACAACATGTTTGATGGATCTGCTTCAATTACCTCATGGCCAAGGTCTCCCCACCTTGTGAATTCAGGATAATTTTGAGGATAGGTTTGAGATGTGGGAGCTTGATTTTCTTGTGGGCATCCTCGTGATCTAGGAGATTGTGGTAACTCTCCTATCACAAAAGCATTGTTAGGGAGCCTATAACTTCCACAACCGTCCTCCTGGATGATAAGCTTGATATCGGATATGGTGGGAATGGCGGGTGTCTCTATCGCAGAAGTGGACGTGAGAGTGGCGGGATCGATGTATGATGTGGATGGGCCTTCATCATTTTTCGGCACTTGGGGGATTTTGTAATATTTGGCTTCAAGGTTCTTGTAGTATGAAAACGGCTCAGGATCTCCATGGACGGTAACCTCTTGTCCATTATGTGTAAATTTTACACATTGGTGGAAGGTTGGTGCTACGGCTTTCATTGCGTGGATCCATGGGCGTCCCAGGAGAATGTTGTATGGTAAGTCGAGGTCTAGGACCTGACAGGTGGTTTCCATAAGTGTTGGCCCTACTTGGATAGGGAGCTTAATTGTGCCCTATGACACTCTTTCTTGGTCATCATATGCTCTGATTGTGATGCCCTTCCCTTTATCAATGGAATCTTCTGATATCTTTAACTGCTTGATGAGGCTAAAAGAACAAATGTTCAAACCTGCACCTCCATCCACCAGGACCCTTTTGATTTTTCTTTTGTTCACAATGACCTCTAAGTGAAGTGCGCGATTGTGAGATGGTTGGGCGGGAAAATCTTGGTCAGAAAACGTAAGGAGATTAGGTGTTATGATGTTTCCGACCATAGCTTGGAATTGTTCCGCATTGAGGTCTGCGGGGACGGTAGATGAGGCTAATGCTTCCTCAAGGATCTTTTTATGGGCCGATGACATTTTTAACAACTCCATGATGGATATGTGTGCCGGCGTTCTTTTGAGTTGGTCTATGACATTGTAGCTATACGGAACGACTCTTGATGAAGGAAATCTATTGGGTTGGGATGATCCTGCGATGGTGACTTTTCCGCCTCTTGTGGTGACTCCACAGTCTTTGGCATGGGCGCCCTTGATGGTGATTACCATACAGTTTTCATTGAGGTTGGCAACAACGGTTTCATATACATGATTTACACTGCCTTTTCCTTTATCCTTGTTATTCCCTTTGTTGCCATGATTCGGCATCGGATTCTTGTAGATTTTAAGATCCTGATTCCCTGTAGGTGTTTCCACATTTATGATTCTTTTGTCGATGAGATCTTGAATGATGTTCTTGAGTCTCATACAGTTATTTGTGGTGTGGCCTTTGATCTTGTGGAACTCACATAGTTGATTTTCATTGTACCAAGGAGGTTTGACATCAGGTTCTTGATAATTCTCAAACGTGGGAGCTTGGATGAGTTTTTCGTCGATTAGCTTTTTCATGATGTCTTCCAATGGTTCCCCCAAAGTAGTGTATTTTCGCTTGGGGTATGTTTTGCGTTGAGGTGGTCCTCTTTGGTCGTCGACGTTATTGATGGTGGGATTATTGTTGGGTTGATATGTTGTGTGATGAGTGTTTTGGCGCTTGTGGTTGGGTTTATAAGCGGGTGTATTTTATGACCACTAATGACCACCTTGGCATCGAATTTGACGCCATCATTAGTGATGTTCTTGCTTCATGTACGGTGGGTTTATCATTGTAATTTGGATGGTGGGCGCATTGTTTTATGTTCGTGATATGATGTTGATTTGATGTATTGAGTCACAAGGCTCTTTTCGATGCTGTTTACTTTGGAGATCAATTGATCGTATGTGGTGATAATCAACCTTGAGGTGGAAATGATAGATGACTCTCAAGATTGGCTATGATTGTGCAGTAATTTGTTACCTTTCCATGGTCCATTTTCTTCGATTGGCCTTGGATCACCATCGCTGAAGGAACAGAAGCTTAAAGATCTATCTTTCCTTGTTTCAGAGCGTAGAGTTCTTCGAGACTAACATCCATTGTAATGTTACATGCGTAGTTTCTAATGAATGCGTCTCTAATTTCTTCGAATGTCCTAATGCCTGAAGGTAAGCGAGAGAACCATTCTATGGCATTGCCTGCTAAGCTCCTAGGGAATAGCCGCATCAGATAAGTATCGCCATATGCAACCTCCATACAATGAACCTGGAATTCTCTGATGTGATCTTCAAGGTTTCCCATCCCTCGATATTTGTCAAGTTTTGGGATTTCAAATCCCTTAGGGAATGGTTTCATGTCTAGGCTCCTATCAAATGGATAGGGACATCACGTTGCTTCTGTGTTTTTGTTGTTCACCGAAGATCGAAAGTAATTTGTTGTGAGAGCAAGCAACTTGAATTTCAGGTCAGCCATACTCTCATTCCCCGAGGATCAGGGGGTGGGATGAATGTGTTTTGGGGTGTTGCAATTGTGGTTTGGATGGGTGGGTTGGTTTGGATGGATGGGTTGGTTTGTGCATTGTTCAATGGTATCGGTATGTTGTGGCGGGCGAAGTAGGCTTCTACTTGCTTCTGGATGAACAATGCTTGTTGTTGCTCTTGTAGTTGTTGCGCTAGGATTTTTGCTTGTTGTTGTACTTTTTGTTGTTCTAATAATGCTTGCTTGCCTCGCTTTGTTGTTGCGCTTGTTGCTGTTCTAGCAACGCTTGTTGTTCTATTTGTTCTTGTTCCCACAACGCTTGTTGTTGGGCTGCCAATTCTGTTGCTTCTTGTTGTTCTTGATATTGTTTTAATGCTTGTTGGTATGCTTGCCATTGCGCTGCTTGTGCAAGAAGTTGTGCTTGTGCTTGTGCTTATGCTTGAGCTTGTGCTTGTGCTTGCGCTTGAGCTTGTGCTTGGCTTCATGTTTCAGCGGGTTTTGTTGTCTAATAAAGCCAGCTTGAGTGACTTTTGTGCTTGTACCGTTTGTGCTGCTTTACGGCTTGTTTCTGTTGTTGCAATAAAGCTTTGGCTTGTTGTTGTGCTTGTTGTGCTTGTAATGCAGCTTGTGCGGCTTTGGCAGTTTTGAGCCGGCCTGTTGCACGGCTTTTTGTTTTTGCACTTGTTGATAGCCTCTTTGGAAGGCAGCTTGCAATGTTGCGTCGAATTGGTTTGATGTGGTGAATGTTGGTGGCGGTGGGGGTGGTGGTGGATTTGGAATGGCGTTTGTGGTGGTGGTGAATGATGATGTTGTGTTGATCATTTGGTTAGTAGATGGTGTTGTCATGTTGATTGCGTGATTGGTGGATGGTGTTGTTGATGTGGTAAGTGGCATCGTTGATGTGATTGGCCCTTGAGAGACCATGTTTTGCAATGTTGTGGGGGTGTTTGATGATGTTGCCATTGCTTGTGTGTTTGTCGTTTGTTGTTGTGATGTCAACAGTAATTTTTGAGCATTTGGCAAGATGTTTTGATTGATGGTTGGGATGTATGTTTGATTGATGCTTGGTAGGGGAGGCAACCCCAAGCCAAGGAGTGATGTGGATGATGGGATAGGTGGAAACGTGAGGGGGGCGAATCCTTGTGAGAGTGTTGTGGTGTTAAAAATGCCCCCTGCTCCAAATATGTCTCCCTCTTTTTGTGAATTCGTGAGAAGAGGTGTTTGTGGTGCTCCATGAAATGATGTTGATGATAGGTCGTAATGTAAAGTGAGAGGAACATTTTGGTGTAATGGATTATGGAGGATGTTTTGTTACATTGTGGTGTTTGCGTCCAAGTTTTGGTTATTCACAAGGGGATGTGATTGAAGTTCATTGAGGAATGTGTTTCCCTTGTTGACATTTGGTTGAGTTGGAGCAATCGATGTCGTGGTTTTTGGAATGTTTTGCGTGACGTTTTGGGATGGAGGTGTAGATGAAATGGGGACGGTGGATGAGATTGGCGGAAAAGATGTCTCTACTATAGTGGTCACATCAAAATCCGAAGGCAACTTGGCCCCTTGTTTTGTTAGTTCAAGCATGTACAATGAAGGGTTGAGTCTCATCATGACGTTGATGATTCTATGGTTATCCGGATTTTGGAGCATTTCAGCTATTTCTTCGCAAGACATTCCAAAGGTGAGGTCCTCCCCTTGATTTTCTTCTTGTGGGTTTTGTGATGATGAGGGGATCAATGGATTGCTTGATTCTGTGAGATTCATTTCTGTGTTTGTTTGGCTAAGGTCACTTGAAGCGGGAGTTTCTTTGTGGGCTTCCATACTCTTCTTGTATTGAGATCTCGTTAGAACCATAAAACAAAGATCAATCTTCGGAAATATGGGAGAGAATCTCTTGATTCCTTGGATTTAATCTCTATTTTATATCCCAAAGTGAAAGTTTTAGGATGCCTTTTAGGATCAAATGTGATGATGATATGATGGTGATGTTCAAAGATGGATGCTATGGAGGTTTTTTGGCTTTTGATAAATCTTGAATGAAATGCCAGGACTTTAGATTTTTGATTGGTTTGATTTTTGGATTTTGAGACTTTGTCCTTGATCTTGTTTTTGGATTTTGATTTTGGATTTTGAACAAAAAGACCCTAAGATGTTTGATAATGATCTAAGGGATGGTTGTGTTCAAAGGATGATGATTTGGATATGTGTGAGGAGAAGGATGCATCTACCCACACCTACCCAAAAAAAATGATTGTTTCACTAAGTATATGGAGAAGGATTCATCTACATACACTAAGATAGACAAGATGATTTGGATGACTTTGACTAAAGATATGCAAAAGGATGCATTCACACATTCCTAGCCAAAGGTGTTTTGATAAATGTTTTTAAGGACTTGATCTCAATGAGTTTGAATGATTGCTTGATTTTGTCATAAAGCCTAGCATTTCAAGGATGATTTCAAGGTTTTTCAAAAGATGACTTGTGAGATGGATGTTTGGATGTTTTGAAAGATGGATGAAAGAGGTTTGATTTTGTTTTGATCCCTAGATGAACCTAAAAAAGACCACTTTGTACTTTCCAAGACCTAGGTATTGAAGAACATGCATATGCTTCCTAAAGACCTTTGTTAACCAAGGAATGATTTGAACATTTTGGATTTCCAATCAATGATTTTTGCTTTTGGGATTTGGAGTCTTCAACACACATGAAAGTTCATTTTGCTTAGTCTTTGCTTAATGGATTTATTTTACCAAAAACACTCTCTTTGATTAAGGTTTCAAACTAAGATGTCCAATGTCTTAATTTCTTTAAACCCCACAAGATATTTTATGTGGAAATTCAATGAACTTAAGGCAAGGGTTTTCCTATTGTTTACCCAAGAAGACAAATTGAGATATAATCCAATGCTTAGGAACCCCTACGTAACGGAACTGCTAGGGAAAGCAGTAACATATGGATTGAGTCATCGATATTTGTCTCAAGAGGGTTTGAAATTTTGAGAATCATGTTGAATGTTTGTTTTGCAAATGTTTTCGAATACACACCGCAGCTTTCAAACAAAGAATAATTACAAGCCCTATGGATGTGTAAGACTATATTTGTCGGATTCCCACTTGGACAAGTCCAGCTACGCTTATCCCTAGCGGATGGTTATATGCTTGACCCCACTAGCTCCCCTCCACGGCTCATTAACGTCAATCGGGGCAGCCAAGCATCAACACCCATGAAACTCCCATGGCATGTTTTCCATCTCTACTAGAAGACTGTAAGAGTGTGGGGTGGCTTCGAATCCACCGCTCTGCACCAACAAACAGATTAAGGATTTGGCAAAATTCTAGCACATGGGTTCTGTAGTGTAAGGACTTTCCGCTCGTGGAGATTGAATCCATACCGCAAGAGTCCCCTTGATCCATCATCCTGCCTGAGCCAACCGCTGATTACTATGGCGCTTAAATCAAACCCTCATTTATATCCCAGCTGGAAATACTCTTGGCTTTAGAGTGTTACCGGTTGAGTCGTCCCTTGGGTGAGTACTTTTTCCCCAAGGCAGGCCCTCTAAGATAAACAAAAGCGAGCAAAGACACAATCTGTAACTTGATCGATCTTTGATGGCACAAAGAAAGAGAATGTACAATTTAAAATGCCCCTACTCACACTGCGACAAGATGTCTTTTAAGCCCAAATTGAAGTGTTTCAAAAGCAATAAAATGTATTTTGAGTGTTTCTCTTGCACCCTAGATCGCACGAAGCGCAAGGGGAGAGGATACGTACTCAAAAGACAATCACACAAATCAAACACTTGTTCGTTTTATACCCTTCAAAGGAATTGTGAATTCGTTTTAAGCACCAAATGAAATATGAAGGTTGCTTGTTCAATTTTTAACCCAAAACGAAATCTAGTAAGTGTGTCCTAAGGTTCATTTTAAGCCCTTTGCAATGAAAATAAAATTGTTCGTTTTAGCCCCAAATGAAAACTAATGTTCTAAAACAAAAAGGAAAACAATTTCGTGAAGTAGTGTTGATCAAACACTAAAGTGTTTAAAAACACATTGTGTTTTCAAAAAAAGAATTTCCCCTCCTTGGTTTTCATTTGATAGCCTTCTCTTTTCCGCTTTGCACCTTTTCGCCTTCACTTGTACCTTCGTTGTTCATTTGTACCTATAAACAAAAAGATGATTATGTGAGAATCCGATTTATTTCAACTTCAATCAATAATATGATCTTAAGTGATGATAATAAAATGAAGATCATCTATTTGAAAAGGCATCACACTTGTTACACTTTAGCTTCTCTCTTATCATATTTTTCACCCCTAAAAGATATTGAATGAATCAATCACAAAGAATAGACCATAAATTTCCAATTTTTAACTATGGTCATAAGGATGAAAATGATTTATGATAGAAAACTTAATAACTCATATCAACGGATTAACTTAAAAAGAACAAATCTTTCAAAGTATTATCTCAATCAAACATTGACCATTTTAAAATAATCAAACTTTTGTAAGTTCATAAATTTTGCAGTTTCAAAAATGAACCTAATGGTGAAACGTGATGGATAAAGCATCTTCACAACTAGCACATCTTATAAAGCAAATTTCCTGCAACTTCTCAAATAAGTTTTCTAAGCCTATTACAAAGACTTGATGGCTAATTAGTGCACAGCTGGATCATGTAGATTTGCTTTCACATTTAATGCATGAGTGTGGTTGGTTGATATAAAGGGAATAAACAGATAATATAGATCAGTTCAAAGTCAGCGGCCAAATGGAATACAAAAATGCTTCGCCAGTCTGACATAGACGCCTGCAATCATCATTCCTGCACAAATATTAGTTAATGATAGCAATCACATTAAAGGCACCAGACAAACAAGAATTTATCATGAATCTATTTATTGCGCCCTTCATGACTTCATGTATTTATTTGCTGTGCTCCTTACAGCTTTCCCTTACAATCATACAATGAACCAAAGCGCAGATGGCAAGTAAGACAATAGGCGCACCCAAAGTTTTTTAAAGAGAATTTCAAATTTTTGTCAATTGGTGGGTATAGTGACAAGGACTTTCAAATAAACTTCTTGTGTTAAATGACAAGACTTCAAAGCAATCGGTCTCTCTATATTAAATTCGCACTATTGTATTGTCTTTGGAATCTACATGCAACTGACTTAGCCTAATCGGATTGGACATGGCAGGTGTAATAGTGCTACGTGACTTTAAAGACTTATAGTGACCAGGTGTGTCTTAGAATACCCCCAGAAGATGCGCCATTCAATGCAGTAAAAGGATGAAAGCCAATAGGCCGATCCTACCACTTGCTGCACTTATTTCATAGCAATTATAGTATCATTAGTGATTTATGGTAGTGACCAATAGATTTACAATACTTTTAGGCTATATTCAACTGGCATGCGTACAACCAGCAGTCATAATGCCATTCAAGAAATTTTTAGATTCTCAGATCAACACATTTTGACACCAAGGTTATTGCCATATAACTTTTGCACAAGAAAATTCTATTGGCAGGCTAAAAGTCGTGCCCATGATGCTTTCTAAAAGATTTTTTTTTCTTTTTTTAAACTTGCCATGAGTAGAGCCTAATTCCACAGCCTCGGCTGACAGTTTCTTCCTGTGCCAAACAGAAAATAATAAAATAAACTAAAAAACCTCATAAGAAAATGCGTTTGAGAGATGTAACCAGTGGAGAAAGAAAAAAAAGTTCACAGGATATTGGCTTGATGATAATAAGACTAGTATGTGGTCCGTGATTTTCCTCTTGTGAAAATAAAAATTAATGCAGCCATTAAATTATATCAGTCCTGTATAAAGAGACAAATTTCCTTTCTTGATCATAAAGAACTATTCTTGCCGGAAAATTGGTTGATCTTCATCTTTTCAAAGCGGATGAAACCATACCAAATAAATGCGAACAAAAATAAAATAAGCGAATGCAACTTGCAGGTGTAAGACTAAATTTTTCTATCAAATAAACTTTCAGACAAATGCATTCAAATAAGTGTACAAAACAGCAAAGTAAATGTTTGTTACCCTCCCTCTAGCGCCAAATGTAGGCATCCATTTAAAATCTGCAAACAACTAAACTTCAAGCATGGGTTAGTATTATGCAAACTTTATCAAAATACCTCTATGGAATCCATTACAAATGCTTTCTAAATGCCACAAATGATGATAAAAAGACTAAAGCATTATGAAAACAAAAGCAAGCTACCTATTCCATAGTTGGATTGGTGTCACATGTGCTAGTGACCCTTTCCCAATCCTTGATTAAAGCTCAAAATGATAAAATGCAAATGGAGATGGTGGAGTGATGATGAACAAGATCAAATCTCAAAATGAAGAGAGTAACCTTGCATGAAATTGTGAAGGATTTGCTTGAGGATGATGCACCTATTTAAAGATTTTCAAAATGCCAAGTGTTGAAGAGGGACCAATGTGGGATCAAAAACAAGCCAATGAGTTGAGGACACTTGTCATCATGTGATTAGTTGATGTATGTGCAAGATTTGGGAAGAGTGCCCAAGAGGGGGAAATTTTGAATTCAAATTTGCAATAAATTTTTAGAGGGGGACAAGAAAGAAGAGCAATAAATGCCCTGTTTGACTTGTCATGTTGAGAGAAAATGAGGTTTTAATAAATCAATAAAATTGATTTATTGTGCAAGTGGCTAGGTCTAGATAATACAAGTGGGATGTGATTAGCATTAGATTAGGATTAGATGATGATTATGCTGATTAATGCTGATCAGGTGAGTTGACATTTTGGACTTTGATATTTGATTTATTTGAATTAGAAAATGATGGAATATAATTTAGGATTTGATTTAAATAAAGTCTTGATTTATTTGATGAATGGAATATGATTATGCATGATGTAAATTTGACATGTCTACAGTTACATATTTTTGTCATAATATATATAACTTATTCAAATTTTTATGTCAAGTTTCGTAACTCTAATTTTTCTGAATTTTTCATCACTTAAGGGCCTATTTTTTCCATGATGATCCTAAACATACGCACGTACAACCATAAATAACCTACAATGATCTCATATACAAAGTAACTAGGTTTTATCCAATCCCAAATACATACCAATAATTTCACCTCTAGATTTATGTGTGTCTTAGGGTCAAAAAGCATCCACCAATATTCCAAAAATTTAGCTAAAACCATAATATGCCTACAAAATTTGTTTGATTTTTTTTTTGCTAGAAGGAAGAGAATATTAGAAGGATTGATGAAATAACGTGATAATTTTTATTTTGTAAAAAGTAAATAGGTTATTTGTATGGCAAAAAAATTGAATAAAATTACCGAATCTTTTCCTCCCTTTAATTATGAAATATTTCCAAATATGAATATATGCTTCTAACTAAATCTATCATGACCTATGTTGAAGAGGAAAACATGTGCAAACATGGGGAAACTGAGGATTGGCATGAAATAAATATATATTCTTATTTGCAACATGGTTATTTTTGAGCTATCTCTACTCTAAACCTCTCTTCATTAATTTTATGCTGGTTTTGAGGAGAAAACTTTCAAATAAATTTGAAGGTAGGGGGATTTGAGGTGGGGAATTTTAGTTAGATTTTGAGAGGAAAATTTGAGGTTGGTTTTAAGGTTTCTTAGGTATGTTTTAATATCCAATATAGAATCATATAATATTATATGACCCATGATATTGACAACAATCGTAAAATATAAATCTAAATAAACATACTTTTGTTTAAATAAAAATATTTTGTAAATAAAGAAATAAATAAATGATCTCAAATAAAATTTTAAAATATTGAATTTAAATAGATATATTTTAGAAATTTATGAGAATACTTGTACATAGAAAATTCTTATAAACATAATTTTACTAGTGGTGGTGGTTTTATACCCAAACATGGCATAAAAGGTGATGTTTAGCAAGTATCTAATTTAGGTTAGGTACCAAGTGAAAAGGTATTCCATACTTTATGTTGTAACTAGTTTATATGTTACATGGGAGTACTATATAGCCAATCCACCTAGATTAGGATCTAATTGTTAACTAATTATTTCAATAATAGATCTAATATATCAAAATATATACTAATATTCCAAGGATTTTATTTATGGTTTAAATATAAAATATGTTCCAATAATTTTATCCTTAATACATGTATATATTCTTATTAGTGTGAATAATATATTTTACCTAAATATTTTTCCTAATAGGTCTTATTCACATGTTAGGTTTACTTAGGTCCCAAGAATATTTCTATAAGTCTTAGGTTTCATGTTACCTTATATTATCTTATCATTTCACTTAATACTTCTGTCCTAGCTAATTTAATATTAGTTGTTTGATAGCATAGGATTAAAACACTTATTATGATCTTTTCTAATCCTATGTCTCACCTTGGTTGTTAAACCAAAGGTCTCTCATACATTGTATATCAATTACATTCACATTGCTAGATAGAAATACAATTTACTCTTGTCATTTTAATCTTCTATATTTGAGTTTCCATTTGACCTCTAGATCTTGGGTGGCTATCTCCCTAGCCAACTCTTTAATGGTATCAAATAAAGTGAGTGTCTTGATTAGTATTTTTGGAGAGATCTTGGTAGATATTAAAAACTTGAGTATGATCTTCTCTTCACTCAAATGATAACTTGAAGAATTAGAAAAAAATGACAGAAATTCTAAACTTTTAGGGGGTTTCTCTTTGCATCTTTGTATTATAGGTTCACTTTGGAGCTTGTTGATTTAAATATAAGCTCACCATGGATTTCAAGGTGCTCGATAAATTCAATTTTTCCTTCTTTTTGTCTAAATAAAACACATGAGGCTAGATCTATGATGGTTTGAAGATGAAAAGTTCTTTCCAAATCTAGGAGGTAGCTATAATTTTGGACCATTTTGAGTTAAATCTAACCCTTCCATTGTGTCCACAAGGCCCATAAAGCCCAAGATAAACTATCAATTCATCAAAATTTTAAAGCTTTTCCTTGGAATATCAAAGAAAAAATTTCCCCTCCTTAGTTGTATGTATGACTGTATGATAGCTCTAATTGTGTAAGTTGACATCGGTATGGTTTCTAATAAAAAAAAATCTTTAAATTTTCTAATTTATTTAAATATATATATATATATATATGTGCATTTTTCAAAAGAAAATTATTATAAAAATTAAAATATATATAAATTAGAGTATAGGTCTATAGACCTATACTCTCAATACTTGTAGAAGGTATGTGGGGCTTCTATAAGTGTGTTGCATGGCATAGGAAAAACATAAAATTATTTGATAGTAAAAATAATAATATTCAATCACTTTTTGTAGATTTCGATTCATTTAATAATTTTTTTATAGCTAAAATAGTATATTATTATGATCCCAATAGACTTGTGATTCGACCAAGAAATGACAAGAAATAAATATACTCTAATAAAAATTGTTGAGAAATTCAATCTCTATCCAAAAATGAATTCAATTAATGAGATTCAAGGCTTGGAATACAACAAAATAAAAGTTTGGAACTTATATGAAAATATAGAAGTTAATTTTTCTTAATATGTAAATACCATGATTATATTATCTTCTTTATGATGCCAAAAATCAACCAACATATCATGCAACTTATAAACACTACCTTATGTGAACTTATAATAACAATATATAAAGAATAATATCACCATAAAATATCAGTGATGAGGTACAAATTAACAACACAAGGTAATCACATAACATGGGATTTATGTGGAGAAACCCTTGCGAGAAAAAACTCTAGGAAGAATATTGACCAAGAATGCATTATCATAAAATAAATGAGATTACAATAAATTCACTTCCATTCTCCTCTTTTCCTCCAACATGGAAGCACCTATGTGCTTGTGAACAACCTTCTTATGCCTCAACCTATCCTTGTTCCTACAAAGTAACACTATACTCAATTGCTCCTCATAAATTTCTACATTGAAGAGGTTGACTTTATAGATTTGTGAAGACATGTAATGTACCAAAAATGGTGGAAAAGGGTAACCCTTCTTTCCAAACATCTACAACCCTTGGAATACTTCCTCAAATACTTTCCCTCCAACTTGGCCCCCCAAGATCGAATGATAAAAACTACATTAAATTCAATAAATGATGGAATACCAAGAGACACAAGTGTTTCCTCTTTCCAAGGTCCCACTTGGAAAATACCATCAATCACTCATTTTTTTATTTTTTCTTATTTTCTATTATCTCACTTTATGCATCCATGTGTGGGGGAAAAATATTAAATGTTTATTCCTATAGGGAACTTTTACTACTAGTGAAATCGATCACCCCTTATGAATGTAATACAAAAAGTGGTGAGAATAAATGATAAAAAATGTTTTCCCAATACACCCTAAGTGCTTAGGGACACTTTCCAAGAATGTTGGAATTGAATTTACACAATACTAGTTTATAATTTTTGGCCAAACTAGACATTAAATTGAATTTTTTTAACTAAATCTTCACTTTTGGGCAGAGTGTTGCACAATAGTGGTTTACAATTTTTGGGAGATCTTGATTTTTGTTGAAATCACATATTTTTAGAAATTATAATGATTTAAGCCTTGAAATCTTCCATTTAAAGGATTCCAATTGAAGAGGGTTTGAAAAAACCACCTTAGACCAAGATCCCTTGGATAGAACCCCGGTAGTTTTAAACTATACCTATAACAGAGTCACCTTTACACCTATAAAAATGTTGATAAAAAACCACTTTTGATTTACCTTTTGGGGGATCAAATGAATTCATTTAAAATTTATTATTTTGTAAGTATGTAGTCCTTATTATAAGCTTCCAAAAAAGTATAATTTTAATAAAATTTAATTTGATTATTATATTTATTTTTTATTTCTTGTGAATGTAGGTTTTTCATCAAAAATCAAGCTCTTTGTTCTACACATGTGGAAAAATAGCAGATTATCAATTATTTTTTTTGAAAAATATGAGTACACCAGATATTGAAGTCCTTGATCTAATAAAAAAATAAAAATTGAATTTTGATACATACAAAAAATTTACGCGTTATACAGTCGCACTATGTCTGAGTTGTAACTGGTTTGACTTTGAAACTTGATTAAAGAAAAAATATTCAATAAAAAAATATCTAACCAAGTGTAAGCACTAGATATCAGACTTACAAATCTAAATTTGAAAGAATTATAATTTTATCCTTCATGGAAAAGAATTATGCATTATACAGTGAGCATCACTTTTTTAAAAATGTTGTTTTCTGAAAAAAACTAGTTTTCGAGGGAGATGGAAAAGGAAGTGCAATCTAATTCCAATCTTTTTTAAAAATATATATTTAGAATCTATGGAAAAAATTTCATCAAACTATAGTTTGCATCATCTTCAAATTCCTCACCGTTTAGCCGCTACAGGGTCCTGAAAATGAAGATTTAGTTTAAAAAATTATTTTAATGTCCAGTTTGGCCAAAAATTGTAAACCACTATTGTGGGATCACCTGGCACCTATAGCTACTAAACTACAAGGAATCTAAAGATGATGAAAACTAATGATTTGTGAAATTTTGTCTATAGATTCTAAATATATATATTTTAAAAATTTTGGAATCAAGTTGCATTTCATTTTTTATCTCCTTTGAAAACTATTTTTTAATAGTAAACACCATTTTTAAAGAGTGATGTTTATAGTAAATAACATAACTTTTTTTTTCTATGAAGGATAAAATTCTAATATTTTTGAATTTAGCTTTGTAACTATGATATCTAGTAGGATCATTTGGTTTCATAGTGTTTTACTAAATATTTTTTTCTTAATTAAGTTTTGAAGTCAAACCAATTATAATTTAGACATAGGAGGGTTGTATACAACATAAATTTATTTGTGTATCAAAATCCAATTTTTTTTTTTGTTGGATCAATGACATCAATACCTAGCATGAACATATATTTCATATTTTTTTTGATAATCTACTATTTTTCCACATGTGTAGAACATAGAGCTTGATTTTCGATAAAAAGCCTATACTTAATTAAACTAAAAAAAATACATAATAAAACCAAAAATATATTAAAATTGTATTTGATGGATAGCTCATTTCAAGGGTTACCATCATCCTATTGGTTCTATGAAGTTGACTTGATTTTCATCTTCAAGCCAAGCTCAGGAAGGAAAAATTTGGCAAAAAATTGCTAGAGGAGAGGGAGAAAGGAAAAAAGGGGGGGTTTGAGTGAACCGCCCTGGACCCCTTTGAGCAAATGGGGGTTTGCTCAAACCCCTTTTTTGTAATTTTCCTTTTTTCATTAAAAAAATGTGTGAAAAGGGGCATGACATCACAAAGGGGTTCACCCAAAGGGGGTTTGAGCGAACCCTTTTTGGGTTCATGTGAACCCCCCTTAGAGCATACCCCTAAGAACCTAAATTTTTTTCCTTGGAGCGTTTTTACAATATGTCTTTTTGAAAGGAATTGTAAACCTATATTACAAGATTTACAAGGTGAATGTCACCTTAATCCTATCAAGAATAAAATAATCTAGGAATTCTCTTTACTAATGTTAGAATGATTTCAATTGGACATTTTTAAATCCCCCCTCTCGATTAAAGTTTTGGTTTTGTAAGGAAATTTTCAAACGTTCATAACTCAAGCTCAAGACCTCCTTTTTACTAGATTTTTCTTTTTTTTGGGAATAATTTAATTCTCATAGGTGTTGCTTCTCATTTTGGGAATTTCCAATGCTATGCTATCACTCCTATTGTAACACTTTTTAGTTGTAGTTTTTTTCAAGTGCATAAAATCTGGTGTACTTTAAAATGTTGTGATTAGATTGATCTCATTTTGTAAATAATGTACTAAATAATTATGTGACCAAATTTGGTATTTGCATGTACCACAATCAAGAACACTTCACTATTTTTTGGAACTGACATATGTAATTTCACTAATCATAAAGTTCTAATAGCATATATTTTTGAGGGGTTTCTTTTATTGACTGAATATGGTAGGCAATCTTCTTGTTGATTATTCATTCATATTGATCTTTGTGGAGGTATCATTGGTTTGTTTATTCATCCCTTTGTGGTAATATTGAAAGGGGTTAGTTATGAATCCTTGTAGAAAATTATCTTGACACATCTCAAGTGGATTTATATTTTTCCATATATTTATGGACTTTTACTTCAACAAGAAACAATTAGGAAGAAATCAGTTTGGGGTAATAATAATGAGAAAATTATAGAATTGATTAATATGACTACAAGTGTTGGTATTCCTATGGAGATCTCAAAAATTGAGTGCACACACACAATTTGGACTAAGATTTGGGAGGAATTTGGAGATCCTCATATCTCTCCATTCCTAGATGATCTTGTTATAGATTTCTTAATTCCCCTTGATGATGTTGATAATAAACCCTTTGATGATGATAATTTAGAGGATCTTAAATATAGTGAATATCTTGCATGTATGGTTGACAAAGAGACTTATCTTCTTACTTATCCTCTTCCTACAAAAATCATATATTCATCTATTATCATATTTTATGATGCTTGTGTTTCTACAATTTTGGCTACCTGTAATTTAGTGTAGGAAAATATCTATCATCTTATAGATTCGCAACTTAGCATGACTTCTTGACAAACTCTACAGGTTCATTTGTAGAGTCCTACATTGCATATTTTGGAGACACCATTGAATTCATGCATATTCTCTTTGATGTATATGACCTTTATTGAGTTTTTGTTACGAAACATTCTAACCCTCTTGTTCATTCTCTATATGAAAATTCTTCATAATTTGATGTAGGTGTGGATACTTTTGACCAACATTTAGAGGAGGCTTATTTATCTTCCAAGGAGATATCCTTGCCTTTTGATTGTGTTCTATAATTATGTGTATAATATTTTGGATTGTTATATTCTATAATATGGCCTAGAATTCTTGCTTTGATTTTGTTAACTTTCAATATTGACATGGAGAAACTTGATAATTATTCAATTCCATCACACATATTTCTTTTTTTCTCATCTTAATTTTAGTATTGGGAAGAAACCTTGCACTCATTATAGGTTTTATTTCTTCCTAAGGGGAGGAACATTGTTTAACGATATTAGATCATCTTCAACATTCATTATTAGGCATTTACCATTATTATAGGTGACACTACACTAAGGGGGCTGCATAATCTCTCTTGTTCTCTCTTATGGGGGTATTTTTACCTCACATGGGTTTTTGTGCTTTTTATTCTTTAATGAGAGCATTTTGTTTTCATCTCTTTTGTGGAGGGGTTTTGTCCTACTTGGTTTTCAACTTTTCTCTATTTGTGAGAGATTTTATTTGTATGTGGTTACCTAATGTTTCCTAGTATCTAGGACCCATCATCATGTACATAATAATCTACTTCCTAAGTTTCACTTAAGCAAGGTGTTGATGGGAATTAGGTATTTCACCCAACCAGTTCACCTAGTAGGTCCTATTCACATGTTAAGTTTACCTAGGTCCTAGGAATCTTTCTAGAGGTCTCAGGTGTCATGTGGTATTATATTATATTATCGTGTCATTTAATATTAGTTATCTTGTGACATAGCATAAAGACATTTGGCATGATCTTGTTTAATCATATGTCTCACCTTTGCTATAACCAAGGGCCTATCATACATTTTATGATGATTCTATTTATATTGCTTGATAAGAATATAGTTTATTCTTGACAGATTGATATTTTCTCTTTGTTCTTTCAATTTTTCCTCTAGGTCTACGGTGTCTATGTCCATAGCCACTCTTACAATCCTAAATTATTTTGGGTTTACAAGTAATACCTTCTAGATGTCATAATAATTAGCTATTAAAATAGGTTAAAATTTAGAAAATATAACATAAATAAGATTTATCATTTGAACAAACTATATTTACATGCATTTACCAAGTTTATAGTATCATGAATATTCATATGAAAGGTGGAAAATTGTTGTTGCTTATGGTTTAGGACATAGAACAAAAATATTCCTTGCTCTCTCATTCAAGGACAACCCTATGGAGATCTCAATCTTAGGTATGCAACGAAGAAAGAGATATTGTAATAGGGTTGTCCTAGGGTCTTATTGTAAAATAAAGAGGGATTCACCACCAAGCTAGGGCTTGGAAAGACAAGAAATATGAATGACATGCAAAGTACTATGCAAAAGCTAACTAAATGACCTAGGAATGGAACTAAAATGTGGAATAAAGAACTAAGAATGAACAAAGGTGAACCTAGAAGAAGGATGAAGTCAAAAAAATATATAAAACCCTAAAAAATTATTGTTTAATTCCCACTAGGACTCATATGTCATTCTTGACGATTTATTCCTAGACTAGGGTTTTTGTGCCAAAACTAGAATCTGACATTGTGCGATCTAAAACAACTAAAATCTAGAAAATGCACTATACTCAAAATCATATTCCACAAGTGGCATATCAATATCACTCAAATTTTTTAGAGGGTGAAGGCTTGATTCATCTCTCCTAGCTCTTCCCTTCCTTCCTCACTTTGTTTCCAAATCTAAAAACCTAATTTGCAACCTGCAGGTGACCTTTTGTGTAGATGACAACCTTGTGACAACTTGATGACTTTCTTCAACCTTGTAACCTAATATTTAAAGGATCTCCATGGTCTGAGACACCTATATTTGCAATCACACATGTAGAGAGAAAAAAAATTGATTGTTAGAGAAGAGGGGTTTCCCTTGGTCAAACCCCTTTCAGGTAATTAAACCAAATGATCAAATAATGAAATAAGGAAATGAAACATGAAACATGAATAATGATACCTTAAATGATGTCTTGTAAATGAAAAATATAACATGAAGTGTCCATGAAGGATGTAGATCTAGATCTTGAAATAAGTGTAGAACAATGCTTAATCTTGGATCTTGAATGTAACTTCACAAAACTAGCTCAATAGCATGCTTAATGCTTGATAACATTTACATGATGATTGATCTTTAATTTTTGCAACAATTGATGAAGAATTATGCCCTTGAATGCTTTAAAGATGCTCTTGAGTACTATTGCAAACTCTCTTGAAACTCTTGTGAAGTATTGTAATCATAAACTTGATATTAGGATTTCTCTCTTGAAAGTCTTATGTGAAAATGAGTGAAATAACCTTGTATTTATACTTGTTTATGCCAAATTTCTTGAAATTACAACACTACATGCTGACATCATATCTAGAAAGGTAAAATCCCACAAAGATTTTGAATTAAATTTTATTTTGATCCACATCAGACTCATACACCACAAGTGGTAATCAGTCCCATTAGGCTTAACTAATATGGCTTATCAGACACATTTTTCAAAAATGCTTAGAATTATGTAAAATGAAGATTGGTGTCCAGAAACCTGGGTGGAACTCATATTTCCAAGGTGGTGTATGAGTCCTGGATCACTAAATATAGGCCAAACAACCTAAAAATCACATAAATTATGATTGGGTGTTCATTTATGTCAGGATTATACTCGAGAAGATGCAATATTAAGGCAGAAAGAATCCCAAATTATTAATGAAACCCTAAATTAGTGTGAAAGTGTGGTGCAACACTTTACAACACTCTAAATAAGGATTAATTAATTTCATTTAGTTTACAATGGCCCAAAACTTAATGTGAAGGTGCAAATAAATACACTTTATAACATTAAATTAAGGAAAAAATAGGTCAATTTGGCTTAAATGGACCCTAAATCTGATGTGAATATGGAAAACACATTAAAACACTAGATCAAAGTGACATTAGGTCTAGATTTTAATGTTAATCATTCCCAAGTTAAGTGTCAAAATGTAAATGATGACATTTTTCTACACTACATTTAGCCTCCACTTTAGTGA
Organism: Sequoia sempervirens; assembly: GCA_007258455.2. Lineage (NCBI taxonomy): Eukaryota > Viridiplantae > Streptophyta > Pinopsida > Cupressales > Cupressaceae > Sequoia > Sequoia sempervirens. The sequence goes on along the minus strand of VDFB02093899.1, from coordinate 11,531 downwards.
GAGGATGAACCTACTTCAAACTAAAACTAAAGTAGACATTAAAGAGAGGACCAAGTTGAAATGGTGAAAAAGTGGTTTGATGCTATAATATGATTTTGGACATATAGCATACCCACTTTTCCAATTTCATTCAAGGATAACACATTAGATCCCAATGCAAGGGTGAAACAGATATTGTCAAGGGTTTTCCTAGGGGTTGAATATGATCTAATGAGGGGTTCACCACCAAGTTTACACTTTGAAAAATAATGAAATCCAAGATATAATACAAAACCCTAATTGAATACAAACTTGAACTAAATGACCTAGAAATGTATATAAATCAGAACAAAAAGCTATAAATCCATAAATGTGCACCTAAAAACTTGTAGAGGCTTGAATGAAGGTTGGAAATATTGTTGTTATTGAAATTTTGACCTACTAGGACTCATTCACCATTATGGGAAAATCATTCCTAGACATTTGGATTTCTACATACAAGTGGGTCTCAGACATAGGTATCTGAATCTACAAAAATATATGAAAACCACCTATAGTGGGACTCATTTGCCACTTGTGGTGAATGATTCCATTTTTTATTTTCTAGAACTTCAAAGTTCTGATTTGCACCCCTCGGTCTGCTCAATCTACTACTCCAAGTTCCTAGATCTGAAACCTTGATTTTGGGGCTATAGGTGACCTTTTAGTGAAGTCTATGACCTTGAAAATAAGGGTACAACTCCAAAGGTCTTACAACCTAATCCTCAATGATCTTCAAGTCTTCAAAGAACATAAATTTGTAATCACACAGAGAGAGAGAGAGAGAGAGAGAGAGAGAGAGAGAGAGAGAGAGAGAGAGAGAGAGAGAGAGAGAGAAAGTGTTGATTGTTAGGGAATAGGGGTTTACCTTGCTCAAATTGATTTTAGGTAATTAAACCAAATGATGAAATAAGATAATGAAGCGTGAACATGAAATAATGCAATTAGAACCTTGCCATGATGACAGATCTTGAATTTTTGCAACAATTGATGAAGAATCTATCCTTGAATGCCTTAGAAATGATCTTGCAAGCTATCTTGATGACCTTGTGAAGACTTGGATTGCTTAAAATTGTTGCTTGCTTAACTTGACAACACAAATACACAATGAAATAATTATTTTAAAGATTTTTTATATAAGAATCCACTCACATGATCCTTAAATTGATCCCAAAGGCCAACATAGGGGAAATTTAAACTTAAAACCTAGTTTTTCCCTCTCAAACCTCAAAAATCACTAATATGGGACTCATTCACCAAGCTAGGAAAATGAGTCCCACCTAGATGGGACTCATTTTCCTAGAGTGGTGAATGGGTCCCACATGTGTTAAACATGTGTAGGACAACTGAGAGGGGGGGTGAATCAGTTCTCACAAAATTAAAACTTAAGACTCCAAGACTTATCAATTCCACAACCACTCTATTTTGTTATTAAGTCAGAGAATGAGACAAAACTAATAGAAAGTAAATCAACACAATGAACACCATATTTTAACATGGAAAATAAAATAAGGGAAAAACCATGGTGAGGGTTAACTCACAATATAAAAGATTATAAAAATGAATACAGAGGCCCACTGCCCAGAAGAGGACTCACTGTCCAAATACAAAGGATCACTACCTATAGAAAGGACTCACTATCAAATAGGGAGGCTCATTTTCTATAGATACAAAAGATCCACCACAAAAATTAACACACATCCACAACTTTGAATAAGGATTGAAGAAATCTTTAGCTCACTACCTTCAGAAATCCAACACAGTGAAGTATCATTGTCTCAACTCACTCACTTTGCATCACACTTTCATACAAATCTTCACAATTTAACTTGCTTTTATACCATCCTCAACCTTAGAAATTTTCTCCAAGGTTACCACAAATACCTCATTTCATAAATTCAAATTCTAGTGGCAACTCAACATTTCCATAGTGGAAAGGAATGAGAGTGGACCAATATAAAATTTAACCAAGACTAAAAATAATGTCTTAGATCAACCACACACTTCCTCAATTTAATTTTATTCTTCGAATGAAATGTAAGCACCAGGTTAGCCAAACCTAATGAAAACACAAATGAACACTAATGTACACACTTCCTAAGAAGAAGATGACACATGGAATCCACAACATGCTTCATTATGCATAAGAATACATCTCATATTTGTTTAGATACATCTGTATCAAATGAAATATGCTTCAAATACTGAGCACATTTCACCAATTCATTTGGATTGTGCAAACCCATATTGAAACATTGAAACATGACTTTCAAATCACAAAAATTCAATCTTCTTTGTCAAAACATGGAGAACACCATCTCAAGAGATATCCTAGATCCACAAGGTTTGAAACAAAACAATTAAGGACTATAGAGCAAAAACATTTATCTTAGTCCACAAGAGACCAACTTTGCTAGAACAATTCACACATTGGTGAATGTAACTTTCATTTACTATCACACTAGAAGATAAAACTTAGGATATATCACCACAAGATCATTATAAAATATTTAGATCTGCACAAGCATATTATCAACATAGGAGAAACATGGAGCACATACCAGAGCACATTTTGAACACATTCATCACTCTGACTTCTCTTCTTTATTAATTTTCTCAAAAGCGCTTAGAAAATCATCAACACAGGACATCAACAATGATATAAAGATAGCTCCATGTACTTAACATCTCAACAACATCTCAGCTATACATGTACAATCTGCAACATACTGAACTTTCTTGACATCAATGACAACATTAATGGCAACACATGATGTGAAAAACCATCAAAGAAAACATCCTTAAAAAAATATCGGGAGAACACTTTCTCTTCCTCTGCAACTATTTTTCACATTACTTTCTCTCCCCCTTTGACATCAATAGCAATGACCAACAAATCTGATCACTCCCCCTTAGGAGCACACTCATAATGCAATAATGAAAACCTTTTGTACTCCCCCTATAGAGTAGACCCATTTATCAGTCCAGATAAATAAAGAATTTCTGAATTCGTTCAACTAATGCACCTTCATGTGCACTTAGTTTGGATGGACAATGACCTCCAGAATCTCCCTAAGATGCTCAAAAGTATCTTGAATAGAAGAGGCTTAGTAAATATGTCTACAATTTTTTCCTTTGTGGTCACACACTCCAATCTAACTTCATTCTCCAACACTTTTTCTCTCAGGAAATGATATTTGATAGATTTTTTTTGTTCTTGAGTGCATAACTAGGTAATTTGAAATGTTTATTGTACTTGTGTTGTCACAAAAAATAGAAATAGGCTCATCACATATTACTCCAATGTCTTTCAGAGTTTGCTTCATGCATAAAACCTTTGTGCAACAAGATGCTACAATAATATATTCTACCTCTGCAGTAAATAAAGAAACCAAGTATTTCTTTTTACTCAACCATGAAACTAGTCTTCTACCAAGAAAGAAAGCACCACCATTGGTACTATTCTGTTCATCTACACATCCAACCCAATCAACATCGGTATAAGTACGCAGGGTGAAATCACCACTCTTAGGATACCATAATCCATATTTTGGTGTATCTTTAAGATATCTAAATATCCTCAGAATAGTTGTAACATGTGCTTCTTTAGGATCGGCTTGGAATCTGACAACTAAACATACTACATCCATAATATCTGATCTAGTAGTAGTAAGATACATCAGTCCACCAATCATAGATCTCTATTTTCTCTAATCAGTCTCAGCAAATTTATCATCTTTTCTCAGCTTACATCCGGTTACCATAGGATTACAAACTAGTTTGGAATCATCCATCCCAAGCTTTTTCAACAACTCTATTACATACTTTTATTGTGAAATGAAATCTCCTTGTCAGTTTGATTCACTTGTAAAACAAGGAAGAAATTCAATTCACCAATCATAGATGTATCTCAAATTCTTTGTACATCTCTACAACAAAAATTTTACGCATGCCTTCATTTCCACCAAAAATGATATAATCATCATATACAACTACTAGTTATCAACATTTTTTTACCATGCACTTTGAAGTAAATATTGTTGTTAGTTGAACCTTTATTGAATCCTTGCTTTTTCAGGTATCTATCTAATCTTGCTAACCAAGCTCTAGGAGCTTTCTTTAGTCCATACAATCCCTTCTTCAACTTACAAATCATGTTTGGTTTGTCAGATAACTGAAACCCTTCTAGTTTTTCCATTTACACTTCTTCCTCCAATTCACCATTTAGAAATGTTGACTTAACACCCATCTGATACACTTTGAAGTCCTTGTAGGAAGAAGATGCCAAAAACATCCTAATAGCTTTCATTCTAGCCACAAGGGAAAATTTATCTTCAAAGTCTATACCTTAAACTTGTGAATATCCCTTCCATACAATTCTTTCCTTATTCCTTACAAATTATCCACTTTCATTTAGCTTATTCTAGAACACCCATTTTGAACCAATCACATTTTTATTCACAGGCCTAGAGACTAGTTCCCATGTTTGATTCTTTTATGTCTACTACAACTCTTCTTTCATAGCTTTCATCCAACTCTCATCTTCACATGCTTCGCTCACAGACTTATGTTCAACTTTAGAGAGAAAACACATATTTACCTCAACTGCAACTCTTCTTTATTTCTTCACACCTTCACTTTTATCTCCAATTATCTATTCCTCTAGATGATTCTTTTGTACATACTTAGGATTCTTAACAATAGGTTTTGGCTCATTCTCGTATTCTTCTTCTTCTTCCATTTGTTCTTCTTTCTCTTCTTCTACTTCCTTCTTCTTATTTACCTCAGGTACATGTCCACAAATAAGATCATCAGGTTCAACTTCACTTATCTCAATAGGTCTATGTATGTCTTCATCAACTTTCACATTAGCACTTTCAAAAATCTTTCTTAATCTTTTATTAAAGCATCTATATGCTTTGCTAGTAGTAGAGTATCCAAGAAATATTCCTTCATCACATCTAGCATCAAAATTTCCAATATTTTAATCATCTATTTTTCAATATAACATCTACTTCCAAATACCTTGAAATACTTCATAGTAGGAGTCTTACCAGTTCATAACTCAAAAGGAGTCTTTTTGTGGTTGTATCTAATCTAAACTCTATTAAGAACATAAACAACAGTGTGTATCACCTCTCTCCAGTAGACATCAAGTACATTTGATTATTTCATCATGGTTCTAGGAGCTTCCTGTAATGTCCTATTTTACTTTTCAACTACTCCATTCTATTGAGGGGTTCTTAGAGCAAAAAAATTTCTTTTTATGCCAGCCATGCTATTCACATAATACATTAAATTCACTAGAAGTGAATTCTCCACCTTTCTCAGATCTCAAACACTTGATTTTCAAATTTACTTCAATTTCCACTTTCTTTGAATACCTTAAACCTATCCAGAGCCTACATCTTTTCTCTAAGAAAATAAACCCATTTCATTAGAGTATAATCATCAATAAGCAACATGAAAGATTTGTCACCATCTAGGCTTCCAAATGTAGTTGGACCATAGAGATTGCTATGAACTAACTCCGACATTCTGGTAGTAGAGTATTCTTTTCCCTTAAAGCTACATCTTGTATGTTTCCCTAATTAACAACTTCTACAAATAGCATGAGTAGGTCTTGTGATTCTGGGTAGCCCTCGAACAATCTCCTTTGCATTGATTTTGACTAGGTTATCAAAATTTACATGTCCCGTTCTCTGGTGCCATAACCAAAATCCATTGACCATCAACTCCCTTAAGCTGATAGATGTTTCCATGATTTCTTCCAACAACAACCATATCTCCATTTTTGGATCCTTTTCCAATTTAACAAGTATTATTCTAAAACACAAGTTTAAAACCATTGCTACACATTTGACCAACACTCAAAAGGTTATGCCTCAAACCATTCACATAATATACACTATTAGTATTGTGCACTCCATCAAAACTAATTGAACCTTTCCACAAATCTTAGGTCTTGAATCATCACTAAACATAACTAAACCACCATCATATTTCTTAAGTTTAGTGAACTTACTCTTATCTCTAGTCATGTGATTAGAACATCCACCATCAATTACCCAATAGTCTTCATCTTGTCTTGCGTGAAAAATAGTAACCAAAGGACCTTGCATCCTATTCCTCTTATTCTTTGGAGCCTTCTTGCTTACACATTTTCCAGGGTTAGTGGATACATATTTAATTTCCAAAGATAAGAATAAGCATTCTCTATCATCAGCCTCATTCTCAGACTCATAATAAAAAATTATTGCTTCTTCTTTAACATAGTACTTCTTATATTTCTTATCCTTTCTATCCTTATCCTTATAATCCATGTTCTTCTTATGTATAATTCTATTTGGACATCTTGAAGCATAATGACCAATATTACCACAACTGGAGCATTTAAAGGGTAACATACCTTTATACTTTCTGGTGCCTTTCTTACACTTGGTGAATTTTTCTTCCAAATCATCATCACCATCACTATCTAGTTCACCTTCAATCTTCAATGCCTTAAATGCCATTTCTATCTTTTCTTCTATCTTGTCTTCTTTCCGGAACTTTCTCAACTCAAATTCTTGCAATATGTTGAACAACTGTTCTAAAGTCTACTTCTTAGGATCATACATTTCATCAATAACTGAGATCTTATCGCTATAGCAATCTGATAGGGTGATCAGGATCTTCTCAATTATATCTATATTATAGAAAAAAGGACCTCTTTCTTAAAATGCAAATAATTCATGATAATTTGGAATTAATGAGGCCTTGATCTGGTGTTGTGAGGCATTTTTAACATCCACACTAGGTCATGGACCCTTACAAATTGAATAACATGCTTTTACTGATGTCTTGTAAAGGTGTTGTAAAGTTTTGTAAGATACTTTCACACTTTTCTAGACTTAATGAACTAATTCAACATGAAAAAATGTGGTCAATAACATTATCACATCAATCTAGAAGGCTTGTAAATTAAACTTAATGATAAACTAGTGTTGCAATGTGTCTCACACATTCACATTGGTTCTTGTGCCTTCCTAGGTTATGTGGACCTCATTTTAGTGTTGTAAAGTGTATTCAAATCACACTTTACTATTGAATTTTTTGTCCCAATCCCTAATTGACCTTTGCATCATCACTAATAGGCCCCTATTAACCCATATTGTGCATCCTGAGGCTTAAATTGATCAAATAACCGACAAAGTTTCATTTTAAATCTTTTTTCCTTATCTCTTGGTATCTCAGTTATAAAAATGGCTCATGTGGGACCCATTCACCATTCATGGAAAATCAGTCCCTTCCAAGTGGGTCCCATTCACCATGGGTGGCGAATGAGTCCCATTTGACCCAATTTTGACCTTTGAGCAAGAAAATAAGTTAAATTTTACTTCATGTTAGTCTGTGATGAGGTATTAACAGGTAAAATAGGTGAATCTCTTATAAATATAACTCATTTAATGCTAATTGACATCTCTTATCATTCATTCATCCACCAATCTTCCATCTCAAGTCAAGCAAGCTAGGAACCTTTTATCATTCCATGACATTAAGATATTAATTTTCAAAAATTCAAGGAAAGATTCTTCATGTTTTGCTATAGAATTTCAAGATCAAACATCATGGAAAGGTAATAAACTCCATTATTTCATGCTTCATTACATTCTTTCATCATTTTTGTTTAATTACCTAAAAGAGGTTTGACCAAGGCAAACCCCCATGCCTTAACATTCAACATTTCTCTCTCTTGTCTTGTGTGTTTGTAGATTTAGACATTTTAGAGGCTTGGAAATTATTAAGTATCAAGATCACAAGTTTTTTAGGTATTCTCTTCATTGAACAAGTAAAAGTATCAACAAAAACTCATTTTCAAGTTTGGAAATCAAAGTTTCAGAAGCAAACACCTATAGAAAGCCAAAGTGCAAACCAAGAGCTTTAGATTCCACCTTTGAATATTCAAAAATTAAAAAATGGACTCATTCACCATGGGTGGTGAATGAGTCCCACTTCTAGGTCAATTTTGAGTTTTCTACATTTTTAGATACCCTTTTGTAAAAAACAAGTTCTGACACAGTTTTGCAAAACTGGGACTCATTTGCCTAGAATTGCGAATGAGTCCCATTAGGCCTGAAAAATTAGCATCAGTAGAATTTCAAATTTCATTTCTAGCCCCATCCATATTCTAGGTGCAAAATTTTAGTTTTTTCAAGTTCTGTTACAGTTTGCATTCATTTTTAGGTGTTTATGTAGTACACAATGTGTTTTCAAACATCACTTGTTTCTTAGGATTTTCATTCATAATCAATCAATTACTTATCTTAGTTGCATCTAGATCATCTCATTTATCCTTAATAACATAATACACATCTTAATTACTTCTAGTGGGTGGGGTTTATCTCTCTCCTTTTAGGTGAAACATCCTAAGAGTGCAAGAGTAGTCTATAAGCCCTACCCAAAAATCTATAGTTCAATATCTTCATTTAATAGTTTTCCTCCTTTAAATTTCTAACTTCATTTGTAGTTAATTCAACCCTCTAAATGAAACTTGTAAATTCCTCACCTTCTTCCATTTTTAAGGGTATGTGCAAGATAATCATGGAAAAAATAGGCCCTTAAGTGGCAAAAAAATTCAGAAAAATCAGTGTTAGGCAACTTGATGTAAAAATGTGAATAAGTTATCTATATTATTTCAAAAATATGTAAGAATAGAATCTATAGAAAATTGAATTTAGTTTCTAAAATACTAGGTTTATTTTTTTTTTTAAATCTATTTAGTGAAAATTTGAAATTTGAATGCAATAGTACTTAAATTTCAGGGAAAAAATAAGTAGGTGTCTGTCTGACCACCCTAACCATAATAAAATGATAATTTTTTTTATAATATTTTATATATAAATGGAGGACTCATGTATGAATGTGATGCATATTTTTTTGTAATTTTTTTTCAAAGTAAATAATTAATTATGATTTTTTATTACAACTTTTAAAAATTATAATAACTTGTATGTGTGACCACCTTAACTTGGTCAAAAATTCATGAAATTTAATTTTTCTTTTTTAAATCCTATATTATGTGAAGTATAGAATGTGGCACATGTTTCAAATTAAAAAAAAGTGATATTGTTTGAAAGTTATAGATGTTTTTCAATCAACCTATCGATCAGGACTTAAGTCATAATTCTAATAGAAAATAAATAATAATTATTTATTAAATTAAAAGCAAAGCATAATTTATATTGGTGGAAAGATGAGAATCTCCTCTAAAAACCCTTTTCATTTCATCAATTTTGGGTAAAAAAAAAGTTGTCAGCCACATAGCCTACAAATACCCATAATATCGCCACTTTTTGGCCCATCATGATCCTGCACATACCCTTAAATTTACAAATCAGTGCTTTTCCGCCAACTTCTTTCTCAATTTCACTCTTTCATTTCCTTCATACATGTCTTGCAACTTCTTCCAGAATTCATATGCAGTATCCACTGAAAGAAACTTAGCTCACTCATTTTTAGATAAGCTGCTACAAACAACATACTTTTCCTTCTCATATTCTTCATAAGAAAAAATATGATATGCAGTAGTAAGACCACTAGATAGGGGTGTATACTTTTTCTCAACAGCTTTCTAGGTCTTGAAACCAAGAGAGATAGTTTATCCTTTCGTCTATCCCTTCCAATCATTATATTCAGTTCAATTGAACATAGGGATTGCCAACTTATGCCCCATTAGATCTTCCTTAAATGGTTAAGCTCTACACCAAGGAACCAAAACTCAGATACCAATTGTTAAATAGGTGTAGGACAATTGAGAGAGGGGGTGAATTAGTTGTCACAAAATTCAAAAATAAGAAGTCAGCACTTATCAATTCCACAACCACTCTATTATGTTATTAAGTAAGAGGGTGAAACATAACTAAAAAAAAGTAAATCAACACAATGAATACCATATTTTTACATGGAAAACCCAATAGGGGAAAAGCCATGGTGAGGGTTAACTCACAATATTAAAGATTATAAAATTGAATATAGAGGCTCACTACTAGGGGCTCACTACCTAGAAGAGCACTCACTATCCAAGTACAAAGGTTAACTGCTGATAGAAAGGACTCACTATCCAATAGGGAGACTCACTACCTACAAATACAAAAGAGAACAAAAGATCCACCACAAAAATTAACACACATCTGCAACTTTGAATAAGGATTGCAAAAAACTTTAGCTCATTTTCTTCAAGAATCCAACACAGTGAAATATTGTTGTCTCAACTCACTCACACACACACTTCTACTCTTATGATTTGTGGCCTACTTTCATCACTTTCCATCACACTATCATAGAAATCTTCACAATTCAACTTTCTTTTATACCATCCTAAACCTTATAAATTTTCTCCAAGGTCATCCATAAATACCTCATTTCATAAATTCAAATGAGGTTGGAAAATTAGCATTCCCACGGTGGAAAGGAATGAGAGTGGACCAATAAAACATTTAACCAAGACCAAAAATAATGTCTCAAATCAACCACACACTTCCTTAATTTAATTTTATTATTTTAATGAAGTGTAATCACCAGGTCAACCAAACTTAATGAAAACAGAAATGAGCATTGTTGTACATGCTTCCTAACAAGAAGATGACACAAAGACTCCACAAGACGCTTCATTATGCACAAGAATACATATCATATTTCTTTAGATACATCCATAGTAAATGCAATATGCTTCAAACACTAAACACCTTTCACCAGTTCATTTGGACTGTGCAAACCCATACTAAAACACAAAAATATGACTTTTGGATCACTAAACTTTAACCTTCTTTTCCAAAACCCAAAGAACACCATCTCAATACATATCCCAAATCTAAAAGATCTAAAATGAAACAATGGAGGATTATGGAGCATAGGATACCAACTCTACCAAAACATTTCGCACTGGTGAATGTAACTTTCATGTACTATCACACCAAAAGCTAAAATTTAGGATATGTCACCACAAGATCACTATCAAATCTTTAGATCCACACAAGCATAGGATCAAGACAGGAGAAACATGGGGTACATACTAGAGCACATTTTGAACATATTCATCACTCTGACTTCTCTTCTTTATTAATTTTCTCAAAAGCACTTCAAAACTCATCAACATAACACATATGCAACGGTATAAAGATAGCTCCATGTACTCACAACATCTCAACAACATCTCAGCTATACATGTACAATTTGCAACATATTGAACTATGTTGACATCAACGACAACATTCATGACAACACCACCAGACTAGCTCATACTTACAAGAATGGTGACTATTTTGCTAGCTATAATGTTGGGGAGTCAAAGCTTATATGTTGATCTTGTTAGGTTTTTGATTAAAATATACCTTGGGATGAACAATATGGAGTCATAGGGGCCTATTAATGATGATATAAAGGTTACAAAAGCAATAGGGCACAAAATCCAATGTGAAAGTGTAAATAAATATACTTTACAACACTAAATTAATGAAAAAATAGGTCTATTT
>VDFB02093897.1:0-25507 GCA_007258455.2 Sequoia sempervirens | reverse complement strand
GAAAATGATAGCCGACATTTCGACGAGCCCCAAGTTCGTCAAAATTTCGATGAACGTTAGGGATAAACTTTCAAAAATTGAAAATTACACATCAAATTTTACAAGCACCCGACGAACATCGAATTTTACATATTTCATCGAACAGTTTCGTCAGATTTTGCAGTCAAATGTATTAGTGAGATTTTTATTGTTCATTTATGTTAATACAATTGATATTCTTCATTCTCCTCCAAAAGTGTAAGGAATGAATTCCTCGTCATAGTTCAAATTGACAAGGGTAGGAGCCTAGGAATTTTTTGTTTGATAGCATCAAAGCTATCCTTCCCTTCTTTTGTCCAACTGAAGACCATATTTTTCTTTAGCATGAAGGTGAGAGGCTTTATCAAAGTAGCAAGTTTTGGAATGAATATTCTCACAAAATTAATTGTTCCTAAGAAGCTTTGTAATCCTTTTCTATAGCTATGGAGTGAAATGGACAAGATGGACTTCACTCTTGTTGGATCAATGACCCAAACCATCTTGGGAAACAATGTTTCTAAGTAATTTACGTTGGTCGATGGAAAAGACACACTTGTTTGGATTTAGGGAAATACCATAATCCCTGCATTTTTTGAAGACTTTCTCAAGGTGGTTGAAGTGATCACTTGCATGTTTTAAAAAGACTGTTATGTCATCCATGTAGACCAAAACAAAAATTTTGAATACACCTTGAAATTCCATGTTCATGGCCCACTAAAAAGTGGCACCAACATTGGTTAACCCAAAAGGAATCTTGTAACAAGAATAGGTACCCCATTTGGTGGTAATTGTTATCTTATGTTGATCAAATTCTTACACTAGGATTTGATTATAGCTTGAATATCCATCTAAGAAAGAAAATATTTTTGAACCACTAACCTTTTACAAAATCCATTCCATGGAGGGAAGATTATAGTGATCTTTTAGGGAGGATTTATTTAGGTCTCTAAATTCAACACAAAGCCTTGTTTTCCTATTCTTTTTTTTCTGTCAGGGAATAATTTTTCCACCCATGAATAATGTTTGATGGAAAATATGATCCTAGCCTCTATTAATTTATTCAACTTCTTCCTCATCAAATGGCCAATCATATAATTGATAGGTTTTTTTTTGTCTTACAGGCTTAGCATCTAGTTCTAGCTCAATGGTTTCATGGGCCAAGTTAGGATAAAAACCTTTTAAATCCTCATAGATCCAAGCAATCACATCATCATAAACTTGAAAAAATTTAATGAAATTTTCATTCTCAACTTCAAAACATACCTTCCCCAGATTCAAAGATCTTCCTTCTATAATTACAACTGGCTAGTAGTCACCCTTCTTTGTAGCTAGGTTCATTTTTTTCAACTAGTCATCTAAATTAAAGATACTCTCAAGGGTGAGGAGACTCTTTTCTAAAAAAATTCCTATTTAGTTGCTTAATCCAATCACCATATTGATCTTGTAGCTTAGATTGATTCTTGCCAAAAAAAATTCTCTTCTTGAAGGAAATTGACAATTCAGTAATATTTTCAAAGACCTTCCAATTTACTTGGTTGTCTAGAATAGTTGGCCTTACAATGAGCCTAATATGTTGTTCCTTCTTACTTGAAATATGTGTGGGTATGTCGAATTGAGCACTAACTGTCGCAAGTCTATCAACATTCTTATTTTGACTTCTAAAGATAGTTTGGATGCCAAAGCCATCAAAAACATCAATCAAATCCCAAACCCTATGTTCGTAGGATTTGGGCAAGTTATTCTTGGTTATGCTTTGAGTTCTAATTTGGTTGACAACTAATTCATTATCTCCAAAGACATGCAACAATTTCATTTTTATTTTTTGTGCAAGTTGAAGACCTTGGATGAGGGTATCATACTCAACCACTTTGTTAGTGAAACTAAACTAAAGTCTAAAAGAGAAGTAACACTTCTTCTTACTCAAGGATATCGACATCAGACCAACACCTACACCATTCTTGTTTTTGGAGCCATCAAAAAATAATTTCCATAGTCCCTCTGGATCTCCTTGAGTTTTCATGAGATTTGGGATAAGGGTATCATCTTATTGAATGTAGTAAGTACCAATACTAATCTCCTCTACCTCAATGAGTGGGTCAAATTGAAATGCATTACCCCATCCATCTATCAAACAATCAAGAACCTCCTCCAAAAGAGTAGTAGGCTTATGAATAGAAAACTCATCCTTTTGATCATGAAATGTGTAATTCATATTTATGGGGTTAAGGTTCAATATGATCAATTGTAATGGGTTCAACATTAATGGTCACTTTGATATCATATTTGGTCCCAAATAGCATATGGGACCAATTAGAAGATAGATATCCACCTATCTTAGTGGTGAACTCTCTAGAAAAACATATGGAAAAGAAGGTAGGGAGGTCTATGACTAAAATATCTTGCCATGTAGTGTAGCCAAGGCATGCATGAAAGGTCAATTTTAGGTCCTTAATAACCCCCACTGTATTGACAACAATACCATCCAATTGCACAACTTTAGTCACAAGTTCATAATTAATGCCAAGGACATCATCTACCTTTTTGGAATAATAGAGCTACTAGCCCCAGAATCAATCATACTATTATGTACTATATGATATCCAATAATTAAAGACAAGTAGAAAGGGGGTGACTTACTGATTTTACTCAAATTTCCCTCTTCCTTGGTTTGCACTAGGCTGGTTGGCGAAGGTATTTTTTCTTTTGTTGTCATATCATTTAGTTGTTGGATCCCCTCCAAAGCTTATTGCAGAAAATCCCTTTGAGATGGACTGGATAGAGCCTTCCACATGGTGACATTCAAGTTGGCCTTCTTCATTTGATTGAAACTATATTGAAATGAGGTTGAATAACCTTAGATGAAACCTTTGGAAAATCAAGGTCCAACTTTTCTGACTGTATGACTTGTGGTTGTTCTTGTGCTTTGTTACTCTTACCAATAGTTTGGTTTAGATGTTGCACAATTATAGACTACCTATTTTACTAGAAACTATAGTGACTTTGGGTAGGTTGGAAGGTTGATGCCTAACCAACTATAGATGATACTATTATCCACTACTCTTTTATTTGATCTTGTATTATGGGCTACTATATCAGCAATTAATTAGTTTAGACCATAAAATATTCCTCATACCAATTGACCAATGTAGAGTCTCATAGCATGTAATCACACCTACTAGCAATTGTTTGATTTGCATAAAATTATTGTCTTGAAGTTGAATGTTAATTTTGAACCATTAGATTTTGCACAACCTCTCCATTTTGACATACATTTTGATTATTTGGTTGATTGTGCATGGGTAACACCAATCATGTTATTGAGATAAATTATTTTAAACTATAAAAAAATCCTTTGAAGTGTTAGTAATGGTAATTACACTATTCAACGTTTTAACATAATCCATTGATTTTTCCATTGATATGGTTGACTACTTTGCTAATAATTTTTATTTTAAGGCTAGTAAGGTCTATTATTTTGAGCTTATTAGGTCTCTTTATTATTAATAAATCATTACCAAAAACTTTAAATAAGGCTTTAACTTCATGTAATTCATTTCAAGCTATAGTATCAATAGATGGTTGGTTGTTAGATATAATTGGAATAGGAGACAATGTGGATTGTTGAGGAAGAAAATCAGGGAATAGAGGCATTGGTGACCTTGGAGCTATTTTCTTAGCTTGTATTAGACAATTCTCTACCCTGATGGAAATATCATATACATTTGGAAGATTCACCCCACCCATATACTGTATCATAACAACCACATAACTATTAACAACCCTTAAATTGTATAGGAAGGCATGATTGGGAGAAGGCTTCACCAAGGTATGGATCTATCCCAAGTCTTATGAAATTTAAAGTTGAAATATCCCATGAATTCATGGGGTTCCCTCTTAATTGTTGTCAACGTCAAACACTAAGGACAAGTGATCACTCTTATCCTTAAATTTCACATAACCTTTTGCCTAACTCATCCCAGTTGTGAATGGAGTTAGGATGCACTCTATACCATTGTAATACTTTTCCTTTCAAGGATGTGGCTAGGAGTCTAACAACCACATTTTATTCTATGATATTATGTACAAAGCATATATTGGTCACATCTTGAATATGTTCTATTGGAGTAGTGGTTGTCTCACCAATGAAGAAGGGAACTCTTTTTAAAGAATTCATTGGCATGTCATCCATTTGAGCTAACACAAGAGGGATACCACCATTAAAAGTCAAAAAATTCTTGATTTCTAGGGGAAACCATATAGAATAATGGTTTTTTTTATCTAAGTGGTAGGACTTTTAGGTTGATGCAATCTACTAAATGAGGGTTTGGATTGAGCCCTATGAGATGGAGTTATAGAACCCCTAACTCACCTTACCAATGACAAGGAATATCTATTTATTCTTATATAATTAAAAAATGATAGTTAAATGTATTGAAAAATACCACTAGAAGATTCTCTTGCTTGAATTCTAGGCATGAATTTGTAGGTCTGATCTGGAAAAAAAAAATGAGTTGCAGTAGGGTCACCAACTTAATTGCAGAGTTTCCCACTTGAATGCAGAGTCTCTAGGTGTGTGAATATAGATTGCCTAAAAAGGAAAAAACTAGTGATACACACAATGAATATCAACAATGGAAATGATAAACTTTAAACTGAGGCATTTCAATGGAGTCCCATCAGGTGTGCCAAAAACTATTGTCACATGAAATCACATATTTTTTAACATGGGGTTCAACATTCGAAAGACACAATGGAACTAACCTCAAGGTGTGGGACCTTGCAAATGAGGTTAGATCTTCAGAGAAGGTTGAATTTCTCTCAAAACTAGATGCAGCAATACTATTCCAACCCAACACTAGATAATTCTACACTAATCCTAATCTATCAAACTTCAAAAGGAAAAGGGAGAAGAGAATGATGAAATTTAGAAAAATGGCGATGCACCAAGATTGTAAATGTTTCTTCCTACTTGTGATTGCACAGGGTATCAATAAAACCATTGAAGAAACTCACACAATTCTCTATTTCACCAAATTTATAAGAGAGCATGAAGGCTAGGGTCTAAAAAATCCTGAAAGGGGTGAAAATTACCCACAATTAACACTTACAACAAATTAGCACAATCACACAACTTGTAAAAATGATGAAATTTCATGCATGTATAGAGGTATCAAAATAGCCAAAAGGGAATTTAAAACTCAAAAAGGAAAAAAATTACCCTAGGGAACTAAAAACCCCAACATGAAATTTTTGAAGAAAATGGGGAAAGAAGAACCGAGAATGGATTTGAACTTTTGAACTTTGTCCAAAATCCAAAATGGAACTTAAAACTTGAAAAGGATCAAAATATCCCTAGGGAACTAAAAACCTTGAAAATATATTTTTGAAGAAAAAGGGGAAAGAGGAACCAAGAATAGATTTGGACTTTTGGACTTTGTTCAAAATCCAAAAGGGAACTTGAAACCCAAAAAAGACCAAAATTTCCCTAGGGAACTTAAGAAACTTGACATGACATTTTGAAGAAAAATGGGAAAGGGGAATCAAGAATGGATTTGGACTTTTGGACTTTTTCCAAAAGCCAAAAGGGAACTCGAAACTCAAAATGGACCAAGATGTCCCTAGGGAACTAAAACCCTGATAAGACATTTTTTAAGAAAATGGGAAAGGAGATCTGGGAACAAATTTGGACTTTTGGTCTTTGTATGAAATCAAAAGGGAACCGAAAAGGTTGAAATGCTAAAGGGAACTAAAAAGGAACTAAGAAAAAACCCCAATGGGAACCAAAAAAAAGGACAAATGTCTTTTTGAAAAAAGGGGGAAAGGGGAACCAAGAACAAATTTGGAAAAAGGGAACCTGAAACCCAAAATGGACCAAAATTTCTAAAATATTGTTGGAAAATATGCCTCAACTTGCTGGCTTGAACCTCTATTAAAGACTTGGCGTTTTTCCCTTTGTTGGCCTTCTTTGTTGGACTATCACTGAAATCCAGAACCTCAGAACCTATGTCGCAAGGTTTGTGAGTTCCATAACCTCTCAACATGGCGATCTCCTAGTTTTTTGTGGTTTTCAAGAAATTCCTAACCTATGATGGAGGTTCTAAAGTTCAAGTTTCTCCCGACTTGGCGACATCAGAGATTGGCATATCGGCGGGACATGGTTTTCTCGGTGAGACTTTAATGTCTGTCTTCCTAATGGACCAATGACTCTCATCAGTGGGACTTGTAGACTTTGGCAGGACCTGATAGTCATGAAGTTGCAAAGTATACATTGGTGGGAATTTCTTACATCAGAGGGAGATGATATGATGTCTCCCCGGTATGATGATGGTTGACTCGATGGCTCATGAAGAATGTTGTGGTGAGATCTTATAGGTTGATAAAGGAAGGTGGTAGTTATTGATTAGATGATTGTGCAATTCACATCCTTGTTATGAATTGTGTGGAAGTCATCAATGTGAACGCGAGAAGCTCACCTAGTAACTGACATTGAAACAACTACTCCAATGACAAATTAAATGAAGATTTTATCTTCATGATGGCAACATGATTTGTAGAGGTGATCAAGATCAAGTTAGATCAAATGAACAACAAGATGCATTGAATGTAAATTCAAATTCTTTGTATCGACATGAAATTGTGTGTGGCTCAATGAAGAGGGTGGTTGAATAGTTTTAAATTGTATGCTTTTGTAAGCATTGTAATAGCGTGTATGAAAGGATCAAAGTAATCGGTGAGTGGGTTCAAGCAAGGGATTGTATTGTTGTTGTGAGTTAACATCTGAGAGTGAAGTTTGTAACTCTGTATGTAATATTTTTACTGTAATACAAAGTGGCTTTACCTGGTGTGGGGGTTTTTCTCCCATAAGGTTTTTCTCCCATAAGGGTTTTCCCATGTAATTTTGGTGTTATCTCTGTGTGATATTTTGTCTATTCTTTTGTCTTGTCAATGTGCATCTCAATGAATGCAATATGTTAAATGAATGTTTTCTTTTGCACTTCTCTCTTGATTATTTTGCATTAGGAAGGCATTTCCGCACCTCTAATTTCTTTTAAAAGTGGTATCAAAGCCTGGAAAGTTGTGTTATCCTTGTGAGTAAGGCTGGTTTTTTGTGCTAATATTTTCAGTGGGAGTCTTGTAAATGAACTAATTGTCTTGTTTATAGTTTGAGATGGCAAGTACATCAGGTAGAGTAGAAATTGAAAAGTTCAATGGTGGAAATTTTGAGTTGTGGAAACTCAAAATGGAAGATCTATTGGTGGATAGAGACGTCTAGATTGTTGTGTCTGGAACTATACCACAAGTATGAAGCAAGAAGATTAGGAACTCACAAATAGAAAAGCTAGAGGGTTGATAAGACTCTATCTGGTAGATTTTGTTCTCCTAAATGTCCATGAGGAGAAGATTGCATCTTCATTATGGAAGAAACTTGGTGACATTTATCAGGGAAAGTCTCTAGTGAATAAGTTATTCCTGAGGAAGAAGTTGTACTCCTTGAAGATAGAAGAAGGTGCATCTATAGAAAACCATCAGAATTCATTTAATATGATTTTTTCTTAGTTGGCATATGTGGGTGTGAGGATATAGGAGGAGGATCGTTGTATGCTTTAGTTATGTTCCTTACCCGACACTTGGGATGATTTGGTAATGGCTATTGGAAGTGCAACAACTAATTTCAAGATGGAAGACGTGGTTGCCTCGTTAGTTTTAGAAGAAATGTAGAGGAATTCTTCTGAGATGGCCAAGGAGGCTCTTGTTGTTCAAGGTAGATCAAAGGAGAGAGGAAAGAAGAAAGACAAGAATTCTAAATCCAA
This sequence comes from Sequoia sempervirens, assembly GCA_007258455.2. Taxonomy (NCBI): domain Eukaryota; kingdom Viridiplantae; phylum Streptophyta; class Pinopsida; order Cupressales; family Cupressaceae; genus Sequoia; species Sequoia sempervirens. The sequence continues at coordinate 17,678 of VDFB02093897.1, read as the reverse complement.
ATCTGAAGGGAGATCAAAGTCTCTTCGTAAGAAGTATAAGGTGAAATGTTGGAACTATGGGCAGACTGAGTCATATCATAAAGGATTTTAAAGAGGAGAAAAAGAAGAAGAACGACAACACTTCAGACAATGACTCTTCTTAGAGTGATGTATATGCCTTCATTGTTTCCTTGGCAACTCAAGCATCAGATGATGTCTGGTTGATTGACTCGGGTGTGTCTTTTCACATGACATCTCATAGAGATTGGTTCACTAAGTATGAAAAGTATGTTGGTGGAAAGGTGTACCTCAAAAGTGATTCAACTCTAGAAATTGTTGGTCATCAAAGAGTCATAATCCAATTCCTTGATAGAAGAGTCAAAGGAATTGATGATGTACTGCACATACTAGGTTTGGCTCGTAACTTGCTTTATGTTAGTAAGTTAAATGATGTTGGTGTGCAAGTTTCTTTCTCGAGTAGAGGTTGTAAGATGACTAGAGGCTCAATGGTGTTGGCTAAGGGTGCACACATAGGAACTTTGTACAAGCTAGATGTATGTCATGTTCAATGTAACAGTGTCTCTATAAAGTCAAGCAAAGCTACTTGTGTTGGGAAGGAGAATGAAGCTCCTTTAGGTGCAAATTCCTAGGTGGTGAAACTCCCAGCAAAGAAAACCATGCTATGGCATCATAGACTTGTTCTCATAGGAGAGAAAGGCTTAAAATCCTTAAAAAATAAAAATCTAGTTGAAGGGCTTGATGATTGTAACCTTGAGTTCATTTTTTGCAAACATTGTATTTATGGAAAGAAACACTATGTTTCATTTTATTCAAGTCCTCATAAATCTTCTAGCATATTGGATTATGTTTTTTTTGATGTATTTGGTATAGTGAATGTTCCTTCATTATCAAAGTCTAGATATTATGTTTCTTTTATTGATGATTATTCGAGAAGGGAATTTGTGTATTTTCTAAAGAGTAAATCAGAAGTGTTCAGTTGGTTTAAAGAGTTTAAAAACTTGGTGGAAAATCAATTCAGGAGGAAAATTAAATTCTTGAGAATGAACAATGGCAATGAGTTTTGTTCTACAGATTTTGAAAGGTACTACAAAGACCATGGGATTAAAAGGCATAAAACTATGCCTTATACTCCATAGTAGAATGAAGTTGTTGAAACATTGAATAGGACACTAATGGAAAGAGCAAGGAGTATGTTGAGAAGTGTTGGTATAGAGAAAAATTTCTAGGTTGAGGTCATGGCTAAAGCATGTTACTTGGTTAATCATTCACCTAGTTCGGCCCTTGTTGACAAAATCTCATTGGAAGCATGATCTGGTAAGAAGCCCTCTCTGAGACATATTCATGTCTTTGGTTGTGAGACATATGCATAAGTGTCAAATGAAAAAAGATCAAAGTTGGAGAACAAGGCTGTCAAATGTATCTTCTTTGGCTATGGTGTTGATGTGAAAGGATACAAGTTTTGGAATCTTGTTACTGATAAGGTTTTATACAATAGAAGTGTAATCTTTCATGAGTTGAAACCTTTAGTAGTTTGTCCACAATTAGAGATAGATAAAAAGGAAAAGAAGAATGATGTAGTTGAAATTCCTTAAACTCCAAATGAAGAGGAACTACAAAGTGTACCTGAAACTGAGGAGAGTTCTAGTAGCTCTGATAGTTCTGAAGAAGAAGAACCACAGCCTTAGCCTCAGCATGTGATGAGGTCTACAAGTGAAAAGCATCAACCTAATAGGTATGGATTTTCTATGTTGGATTCAAATTGTGCCTATGCATTGATTACTAGCATTGATGAGCCTAGGACTATTAAAGAAATAATCAATATCTCTAACTCAAATTCTTGGTTGGAAACCACGAATGAGGAAATGGCATCTTTGAAAAAGAATAAAACCCAGGATTTCATACCGCTGCCTAAAGGGTTGAAGCCTATTGGATGTAAATGGGTATTTAAGAAAAAGATTGATCTGGATGGTAGTTTTGATAAGTATAAAGCTCGGTTGGTCGCAAAAGGTTATTCCTTGGTGGAGGGAATTGATTATGGAGAATTTTTTTCTCCTATAGCTAAGCTCACATTTATCATATTTCTTGTCACTTGCAGTAGCGTATGACTTAGAGATTGAGTAGATGGATGTGAAGAAATCATTTCTTCATGGAGAGCTGGAAGAGGAAATTTATATGTCCCAGCCTAAGCACTTCGTTGAAAAAGGTAAACAAAATTTGGTTTGCAAGTTAAAGAAATTTATGTATGGTTTAAATAAATCACCAAGAATGTGGTACAAACATTTTGACACCTTTTTGTTGTCATTGGGATTCATGAGATCAAAATCAGATCATTGGGTTTATTACAAAACTAAAAATGATCGAGTTCTTATTATTTCCCTATATGTTGATGACATGTTGTTCATATGAAATAGTAAGACTATGATTTTTGATCTAAAATCTCATTTGTCAGCAAATTTTGAAATGAAAGATCTAGGTGAAACAAGGTATATTCTAGGGATATAAATAAAAAGGGATATAGGAAGTAGAAAGCTTTGGATTGGCCAGAGTAAGTATATCAACACTGTCTTGGAGAGATTTGGTATGACTGATTGCAAGCAACTAGTTGTTCCAATGTTGTAGGGAGAAAAAATATCTATTGAAGATTGTCCAAAATCTCCTACTAAGATGGAGGACATGACTAGAGTTCCTTATGCAAGTGTTGTTGGTAGTTTAATGTATGTAATGGTTTGTTTAAGGCCAAACATTTCCCAAGAAGTGGGAGTACTTAGTTAGTTTATGGTTAATCTAGGAAGACCACATTGGGATGTTGTGAAGAGATCTTTCAAATATTTGAATGGTACTTCAGAGTATGCTTTGTGTTAGCATGGAAACTCGTTGGATCACAGAGATCTCTTAGCATTCATGGGTATGTGGATTCTAATTGGGCAAGGGACATTGACAGCAGAAGATCCACCAGTAGATACATTTTCATGTTATTTGGCGGTACAGTGAGTTGGATGAGCAAGCGGCAAGTTGTGGTTGCTTTATCTACTACTAAGGCAAGGTATATGGTAGCAAGACACGCCTACAAATAAGTTGTTTGGCTTAGACGTCTATGTTTTGATGTTGGGTTTAATGCAGGGTAGATTACAATTTGTTGTGACAGTCAGAGTGCTATTTGTTTGGCAAAAAATCCCACTTCCCATGCCAGGACGAAGCACGTTGATGTTTAGTATCATTTTGTTTGTGATATGGTGGAGGATGGAAAGGTTAATCTTGAAAATTTTGATGCATTAACAAAGCTTATGAGCACAGACAAGTATAGGTGGTGTGCCAATTCGGTGGGCCTTGGTGCCTATGACTTTCAATAACTTCAAGTTTAGAGGAAGCCAATAAGTCTTCATCAAGTGGGAGCTTGTTGGAAAATATGCCTCAAATTGTTGGCTTGAACCTCTATTAAAGACTTGGAATTTTTCCCTTTGTTGGTGGCCTTCTTTTTCAGACTATCGCTAGAATCCAAAACCTTGGAACCAATGTCGCAGGCTTCATGAGTTTCATAACCTTCCCAACATGGCAATCTCCTAGTTGTTGTGGTTTTTAGGAAATTCCTAACCTCCGATGGAGGTTCTAAAGTTTGAGTTTCTCCTGACTTGGTGACATTAGAGATCGACATATAGGTGGGACGTGGTTATTTCAGTGGCACTTTAATGTTTGTCTTCCCGATGGACAGATAGCTCTCATCAGTGGGACTAGTGGACTTTGACATGACCCTCAACCTTGTCTCATCGATGAGTTAATAGTCATGAATATTTAGAGTATACTTCAGCAGGACTTGCTTACATTAGAGGAAGATGATATGTTGTCTCCCTAATATGACAATATGGTTGACTTGGTGGCTCATGAAGAATGTTGTGGTGAGATATGAAAGGTTGATAAGGGCAGATGGTGATTATCGATTGGATGATTGTGCAATTCACATCCTTTTTGTGAATTGCATGGTAGTCATCAGTGCAAACACGAGAAGCTTTCCTGGTAACTGACATTGAAACAACTACTCCAGCGACATATTAAATGAAGACTTGATCTTCATGACAACGACACGATTTGTATAAGTGATTGAGATCAAATCAGATTGGATGAACAATAGGATGCATTGAATGTAAATTCAAATTATTTGTATCGAAATTAAATTGTGTGCATCTCAATGAAGAGGGTGGTTGAATGGTTTTATATTGTATGCTTTTACAATCATTGTAATAGTGTGTATGAAAGGATCAGAGTAATTGGTGAGTGAGGTCGACCAAGGGATTGTATTGCTATTGTGAGTTAACATCTGAAAGTGAAGTTTTTGACTCTGTATGTAATCTTTTTACTGTAATACAAAGTTGATTTACTTGGTGTGTGTGTCTTTTTCTCTCGTAAGGGTTTTCCCACGTAAAAATCTGGTGTTCTCTGTGTGTGATATTTTCTATCTATTCTTTTGTCCTATGAATGTGCATCTCAATGAATGTAATATGTTAAAATTTTTTTTTTGCACTTCTCTCCTAGGGATTTTGCAATTAGTAAGGAAACCTTTGCTTTCTTTTAAAAATATGCACCTAAAATGGACCAAAATCTCCAAATGCAAAAAGGTAACCCAAAACCCAAAATGTCCAAATGCCAAAAGGGAACTCAAAACCTTGACAAGACATTTTGAAGAAAAAGGAGAAAGGGGGTCCGCCCTTGAGATTTTTAATTGGGTATTTGACTAAAGCTTGGCAAAGGGATAAAACAACTACCAGAAGGAGACTTGAGCATGATAAACACATTAACATTTATTAGATTGATTATAAGTGATGAGAAATGAAATAGGAGGCATAAAGTGACAGCATTAACCTTAGCCAACTCATATCCACTCGTCCTAATCCAAATCATCTAATCCAACCACAATAAACACATCCAAATAAAAATCATAATCAAGATCAAGACCTTAAGATCAACCATCTATTCCTAATTGAGCTTTCTTAAGAACTTCCCTATCTTAATTATAGTATTCCAACTATCAAAAATTTAAAATCAAACTTGTTGAGGAACCTATCCTATCCTAAGTATAGTAATCAAATATGTAGATTATGAACTTTGCATATCCTAACCATAATAAATTGATCAATTCAAATCATCTTAAGGTCTTGATCCTTGATCATCCACCCAAATTAGTATTCAACTAATTAAACCTCAACCAATCCAACCTTATTCACCTTTAATCTAATCCCAAAATCCAAACCCATCCTTGACAAATGAGTTATCATAAGTCATCCTAAAATGGATTGGTATCAAAATAAATCTTAAGGTCCAATTCTTCCATCATCCAATCCAAAACCCAAATCAACCCATGGTTCATCCTAATCCAAAATATGACTCCATTTTATTTTTATGAGACCCCTCATTGCCAAATAAAAAATCCCTTCAAGTAAAATTTTTAACTTGTATCACACTTTTAGCCAACAAAAGTGCTTCTAGAGGGTTATTTTTGGTTGAAAAGGTTTTTGCTAAAAATATTTTAGCAGAATTTTTTTTTATTGGAACATTTTTGGGTGAGAAGGTTTTCCCTAAAACCTTATTTATTAAATAAATTTCAAGAAAATCTATAAAATATAGTAAAATTAAAAAAATTATTTGACCCCAAAAATACTTGCATGGACTTGGATTTATCCCTCTGTCACAATCCAATTCCAACTAGCCAAGAAACTAGCCCTCTCAACCAAGAAGGTATTATTGACCTACTTTTCACCTAGTCTTGTCATGATTACCTTTGGGTCTAAATTTTTCATAGTGTAATTTAATTCTTGAGTCCCCTTCACTTTTGTGTGTCATAACCCTATTTTGACATGTTAGTGATAACCAATTTGAGATATTTTCTATGTGTCGACATGATTTTTTTTCTTAAGTGTTCATCATCCTTCATGCGCCTATTCATATGTTAAATATTGTAAGCTCCTCAAGATCCCAATTTTGGAGTTTTTTGGGTTCTTTTCTTGTGTTTCTTATGTGTGCAATATTTCCCCTTGTATCTACACCTTCCATGTGTAGTTCATCACTTTTTTATTGCAAACACATTTGGACCCCTCTACAAAAGTCTATCTTCCAACTATACTAAGGTAGAAATCTAACCTCCAACTAAAGTGCAATTCACTTCCATTTTGTAGGATTTCGATGTCCATTTGAACTTAAACTCCTTATTTCCCAACTCTAATTCAAATGAAAATATTCACCAACCCTCACCTCCCTTTGTAAAACCCTTACACCCAAGTGAACTCCACTTTCCCCCATTTTCAACTACACTTCACTTGCATGTGAAGTTCTTGCAAGCATGCCTTAATCATTTTCTCACTCCTCGAGATGATGTCACCTTGACATCATCCTAATGCCACCATCCCTTCTTTTGAAAAAAATCATCCTCCATCTAAACTACATTTCCCAACTTCACTTCATGAGGACTTTTTCCATAGCCCCTCCACTATTGACATCATGCTACATCACCCCCACCTACTAACATCATCACTTCCAAGAGACATGCTCCTTCACTTAATGTCATGATGGCATCATGCTAACATCACCCCACCTACTAACATCATCACTTCCAAGAGACCCACTCCTCCATGTGATGTCACAATGGCATCACATGCTAACATCATCATTCCAACTACACTTGCAAGATTTTTACCCCCAAGTGAATGTCTCCTTATTTTCACTTTCAAGTGCACTTCACAATGTTTGCTCTACCACCTCCTATTGCAAATTTTCAACCTCTAACTAAGGCTTGCAAAGATTCACCATCCATCTACACCCCTTCATACCTAAATTAGAGCTCCATTTTCATAAGTATTCACCATGATCGTCCACTCCACTTAGCTTGTAAAAATTTGACTCCCAACTATAGTTCCCACCTCCACTTCCAATAAGAATTCCCACATCCCTCCACTTACTCCACATCTAGTTCAAAACCATTTTCCCGCAAATACTAAAATTTACTCTAGCATCTCATGATAAGCCATTCCACCTACCCCACTCCATCAAAGGGATGTTTCACCCACCAAAAAGTAATGGCACCCATTTTAATTATTTTCTCTTCACTTTCTCGTATGATCCCATACTCAAGCTCATCAAAAGGGAATGTTACCATTATTTGTTATAGGATTAATTGCATGCTTAAAGAGACCCACCCTTGCTTCCAAAGATGTATTTGTAGGTTTATAGCATAATATAAGGAGAATTAATGTTTACAAGGTATAATCCATTTATGTATGTCAATGGATGAATTCACACCATTAATGCAACTTGTTTATCAAATACCTCACCCATCTAGGGCATCTATTTCAAGTAATTTTTGTGCATGATTCACCTAGCACCATTAATTTTGGTGAGGCTATAGTGTAGCATTTATGGCTATACCTTGCTATGTATATAAAACAATTTTTAATTTTCTTTTAAGAGAGGTTTGTGGTTAAAAGATTTGAAAGACACCAAAACATGCCAATATAATGAAAGGTAGCCAAAAAAAAATGCTAGTTCAATCCATTGCAAGAATGGTAAGATTGTGAAATCCAAGAAATTTAATATTTTAAGTAATTTTTAGAAAAGAACTATTAGCATTTATAACATCATAACTATTTGATATAATTACAGTTGTTGAGAGTTGGTGGGTGGCTATTTAACTACTTCATATCCTATCCATTGACGTTGTCATTCTGTCCAAATCACTCATTGCTCTTCAAATATTTAATATGGTATTGGAGCATCCTTTTCCTATGCCTATGTAAGTAATGCGACTATGTGGAGACTCTGTGTGCCAATTTAACAGTGTCCAAGGTTGGATTTTAGTGAGGCAGGCGAGGCCGTTTCAACCATTGATCTTCATAGCGCATGACCCACAAATCCATTCCATGTGGGAGAACCGGAAGGTCCATCTCCTCACATTTCAATGATGACTGTGCCTTCTTGTTATTTGTTTTCATGAGCACGATCGACCCACACTCCTTTCTATTTATGTTGTATTCCTATAGACGTGGCTTCTTTGCCTGCTCAGGATCCCATCTGTAAATCCAAGTCCTTGCAACAATAGCCGAACGTGCAAAGACATCATATTCATCCCTTCACTAACAAAAGAATGCTTGTCACATACCAAACCAAGTGAGCCGACATTCATCCTGATTCACACAAACTTGTATTGCAAATCGACGAAAGGATTTTGGAGTTCAAACGTAAGAGTTAGATTCCTGATCAATGATTTGACATTTTAGAACTGAACTCGTTCTCAGAAATATTGGCATAGATAATTGGAGTTAGCTTAAGGTAAAGAAAAGAGTGAGCATAGAAAGGAAAAAGTGAAACAACAGTTAGAATCTGGCAGATAAAGGAAGCAATCAGTTGCCATTTGAAAAAAAGGGTGCATCAAATTTGATTTGCAATCTCTTATCTTTTGCAAAAATTAACCTACTTATAAACAATTAAAAACTTTTTTTTTTTTTAATTGCACTTGAATTTGGGAGAAAATTTGCATAGTTTTTTCATTGCAAGGCATTGTTAGTTTTGAAACATAAATAAAAATATATATTGGGAAGTTATAAGGATCCTCAAAACTAAAAAATAATGGCTACCAATGCATCAAAAATCATGCTTCTTCACTCTCAACATTTGAGAGGAGATAATTTTGCTGTCTAGAAAACTAAATTCCAAATCCAACTTCCAAATCATCAAAAAGTCCAAAATAATAAAAAAATAGTAAAGAAAAATAAATTCACCCAATTGTGAGAACCACTCCTTGTGGCATCTTGGACAAGTATCATGATGAAAACCTAGCAAACAAACATCATGTGTAACATGAAACCACTCTAATATATGAGCATGCTTCACTTCATATTATCTCAATCACATTATTCCACCCATCCCATCATCCCCTCAATTTCAAATCATTCACTCAAGTTCCCTATACATTTTTTTAATCCTTATATCATTCATCCCATCTCTCAAGCCATCATCCCCTCCACATACATCACCTACTCATGACATCCTCCTTCACCAAATTGCTCACCTACCAATACTTCATCTCATTTTCATCTACCCACTTCCTCATTTACCCTCTTCCATTCATTTACCTCCCTCTATTTCATTCATTCCATTTGTACCCTTTGGGGGCATCCCATTACTAACATTTCCTAGGGAATGGTTATCACATTATCCGCACTAGGGCATGGCTTTTTACCTCTATCTATTTTCATATTTCTCACGCCATGATTCAATCCTTGTTCAAAATCCCCTCTATCATACTCTTCATCATCCCATACACCCTTGGATTAAACATTTCATTGAATTCCACCTCATGATTTATGTATGCTTTTGATTGATTTTCTACATGTGTTTTTTTTCTTATATGAACCTAAGTGCTCCATACATCACATGTCATTGGTGTCTTCATCGTGTATATCATGGCATGCCTCAACAACCCATATTTTGGATTATTAGGCTATTTAGAGCTTCTTTAGTTTTGTGTGGTATTTCATGTTTCCTATAGTCCTAGTGATCCATCCATCACACTATCATGATCACCCTCATCCTTCATATGATGGTGTGCCTCAACAATGTGTCTCTTGGATCACTATGACATTTGTAGTTTCTTTGTTTTTTGTCAAATTTCCATACAAACATGGGACACAATCATCATGATCCATTATTTCATGGTGTATAATGTTAGTGTTATAGCAAATAATAGGTCTCTCTTAAAGCATGTGAAGTTACTTTGATAGCATTTGTTCCTCATCCACATTTATCATATTATTTACATTTATCCATCTTTTTATTTCAATCCAAACATGTGTCATTATATTTGCATTATATCCTTGTGAGATATTATCATCAAACTTTTACAACCATGCAATCAATAATCATCTCATCCAATCATCTAAGCAACATCAGTCAATATGTCCAATCCTCATCCATCATCAATTGTATATTTATGGCATGTACATCATCTACATATGATTTTTCTCAAATCATATTTTATACATCATGACACATCTTATCATCCTTTGTATTTTTAAGAGACCGCTGAAGCTCTATCTCACCCAACATCTCCCTTGAGGGGGCATCACTTCCATCATCGCCCTTGAGTAACTAAGGTAACTTGTCATTGAAGCTCCACTTCATCATACTTTTTTATTCTTCTTTGGCACAATATCACTTAGTCATGGTATTATATCAAAGAAGGGGAAATTTTAGACATTTAATATTTCCCTAGTACACCCTTATCTAAATTTCTTAAATAATTGCATCATAAATAATCAATTGCCCTTCACCTAATGTCCCTTATCTAATTAAATAAACTTAATATTTAATTAGTCATTTTTTCTATCTCACATGATTAAATAAAATTATTATTTAATTAGTCCTTTTTCTATCTCACATAATTAAATAAATTATTATTTAATTAGTCCCAACTTTCAACAATAAAGGGGTTCCTAATTACAATTGTCTCTTGCATCCCTCATGTTTGTTAAAAAATAATATTTTTTGTAAATTTGCATCTTATCCCTTCACATTCCAACAACCTTCATCATGGACCCCCATTATCTCGCCAATCTTATGGAAGTCCTTTCATAAATCTTCTATTATTGATCTTTCCATCACATCTCTACATTTAACTTCCTCTCCCAAAAATATTTAATTCAAAGCATCATCCCATCCATTTCATATATTCATTTTTGCTAGCTATATGTTATCAAAATAGACATCTTTTATGTAAGAGCATCCATATTTCAAACTATTACTAGAGAAAATAAAATTCACAATGGAGTTCTTTGATAATGTTATTTTGAATGGTTGTGTTATTATTTTGTTATGAATTCCTTTGTGAGATTTGTATGAGGTTTGTTTTTGTTTGATTATAAAATTTTATTTATATTTTTTCCTAATTTGTATTTTCAAACTAATGCTTACAAATTGTTTGGCTAGGTGATATTTTGGATCTCCTAATTGTCTTGCCTCAAAAGTAGGTAGTCCTTAAGTTTAGTTGTCATTTCCACTTCTTTTGGATGCTTGGGTATGTCTTTATTGGTTTGAGAGATGAGATGATGTTCTATTCTCATCCTAATCATTTGGTTCATGAGAGAATGGATCATGGTATAGTACCTAATCATTGTTGTTAGAAGCAACTACGTCCTCTTGTATGGTTGTCATGGTGAAGTTGTGTGAAAAGGTTGTCTTCCACTTATGTTGTCATGCTTTGTACATTGATGACATCTCTAGAACATAGGCATGTAAAGCGGCACATTAATGTCACATTTGTATCATAAGAAATTGTTCATAGGTTCTTTAACTATTAATATTTTGGGTGAAAGCTTGGGGAATTATAGTTTACATGTATTTTAAATATTAACACCAATTTTATATAAAACTAAAGTGTCAAGGTTCTAGTTGAAATAAAGTAGAATGATACCTATACCAACTAGTCATTATGTACAAAATCTCTTTCTCTCATCATGCATTGAATTTTCATTAGCAAGAGGATTGAAAATAATAATTGTAGGAAATTTTTCAAGTGTCTTACAATAGTATATCAATTAGTTATTCACTACAACTACCATTATTTCTACTATTAAAAAACAAAAACAAAAACTTACTAAAAATCTTAATTACATTTTTAATAATTAAATTATTATTACAATTCTCATTTAAAATATAAAATAATCAATCTACAAAAATACTATACTAAATAATCACTCACTCATTGATAACTATTTAGCTCTTCAAAATATAAAATTAGAAAATAAATACTTGCCATTATGTAATAAGTACGATTATAATATAATCATATCAATAGTTTTTTAAGTGAAACTTAACATTTTGTAATATCAATTTAACACATTATGTATAGCATTGGAAAAATCAAATCACTTTTTTGAGGGTTTTAATTCCGCTAAAAATCTATTATTTTAATATTAGGAGTATGCCATGAGTTTAGCATAGCTACGAACAAATGTATTCTCACATCATTGTCAAAACACTGTCCTAATGAAATAGATCAATATATTCCTTTTAATTTGTCCTCTTTAAGTATTTTTCTCTAGATTTTCAAAGAATTATAAATGAGGGAAAATTTTGGAACACCAAAATTCACAATATTTTCCCTATAAAAAATCTTTCTAAAGAAATGTTAGACTAGCAATTTTGATTGGTTTCCCCTTATTTATGTAGATTTCTTACTACAATCATTATTTTTTTTTGGAGTTTGATACATCAAATTTCACCTACACATGGTTGATAGGGTTTATACTCAATGATTTTTGTATTATTTTTTACTTTGTGGGTTGATTTATGGCTAAAGACTGGAAAATATTATTTTGTTTTGTATTATTTTTTTAAATGCTAGTACAAATATTTGTTGGACATTCTTAGTAAGCTAAAACCTCATTATAGAAAATGTATATCATATTCTTCTTTTATCTATGTATAAATTTTGCACTCATTTCCATTATATTATAATGAATCATACTATAATGAAGACTTTTATGGTGGGGCTCTAAAATGAATATGGGGTAATAATGAGAAATATTATTATATAGATAAACTATACATATCCTCACTTTTAGTATTCTTAAGATTGTATATGATTATTATTTGTGTGCTTATGAACCCAATGAACTTGTAATGGGGATAACAACTTAGCAATGCTTCATAGGAATAATATGTCATAATGAATAGATGAACATGGAATAAGAAGGAATATATATGATTTGATTAAGAAGTAATATATATGATTTGATTCTTAAAATTATAAGAGGATGAAACACATTCATGTATTAGATTCAATAAACTTTTTTTTTAATATTGATGGATAATGTTGCTCATAATAACTTGAAGTATGAAACTCTTGCAATCCTTTATATTGCATTATACATGGAATATCAATAATAGTTGATTATTAGTAGTTGGATGTTGGTAACAAGACATTAAAATTTTACTTTTTCAATTAGTATTCAGGGTGATCCCACAATAGTGGTTTACAATTTTGGCCAAACTGGACACTGAAATTATTATTTTTAACTAAATCTTCACATTTGGACACCTATAGTGGCTAAACCATGAGGAATTTGAAGATGATGTAAACTAGAGTCTCATCACATTTTGTCTGTAGATTCTAAAAATATTTTTTTCAAAATTTTGGAATCAAATTTCTTTTCTTTTCCATCTCCCACAGCGGTTTTTCTAGAAAACACCATTTTCAAAAGTGGCCTTTACTTTATAATGTATAACTTTTTTTCCATGAAGGATAAAATTCTAATTCTTTCAAATTTATATTTTTAACTCCGATATCTAGTTCTTCCACTTGGTTAGATAGTTTTTTATTGAATATTTTTTCTTTAATCAAGTTTCAAAGTCAAACCAATTACAATTCAGACATAGCACGACGTATAACGCATAACTTTTTTTGTATATATCGAAATTCAATTTTATTTTATTTTTGGATCAAGGACTTCAATATCTAGTGCACTCATATTTTTCAATTTTTTTTTTTATAATTTGCTATTTTTCCACATGTGTAGAACAGAGACCTTCATTTTTGGTGAAGAACCAATGTTTAATAAAACTAAAAAAACAAATACATAATAAAATCAAAAGATATTAAAATTATATTCGTTGGATAGCTCGTTCTGAGGACTACCTGATTCCAGATGGGTTTCTAAAGACTCGTCCATTTTCATCCTCAACCCGAGCTCTGAAGTGCAAAAGATAAGACTTTTTTTGTGTCTCGGAGGGGGATGAGGGGCAAGGGGGGTTTGAACGAACCCCTAGGGGTTGGCGAGACAAGGGGAGTTCACACTCAAACCATGGACATGCAAGAGCCACGGTTTGAGCGAAGACCTTCAAGGGGGTTCGGCTGAACCCCTTTGCTATGCATTTGGGTTTTTTTTTTGTGGCCAAAATTCAAAGGGGTTCACTCGAACCAGTAGGTTCGTACGAACCCCGAAAATCACTTTTTTTGCTTTGGGGTCATTTTTTGTGAGTTTTCCTTCCTCACTTGAATTGTAAACCACTATTGTGGCTTCACCCATGAATATATTTATTCAAGAATTTTTATTATTTTTTTTTAATTATTGGTGTTAAGACAATGCTAAGAACATATTGGATGCAAGTGGATAATGTGGAAGTCCCAACTATGGTGCAAAGGAAGCAATACAAATATTTATGTGTTGTAACACAATTCTAACAATATGGTATGGATTTAGTTTAGTGCTAAAAGTAACTAAAGATACTTTTTATGTGCTCATATGCTATTATGTTGGAATCAATTCATTTAGAAAAATAGCAAATTACAAGAGGTTTTCAACATAATTAAGTGGCATGGATAGTAAAAGTGGATTTCATACATAAATCTTGCAATAGTTAAAACTTTTTCTAAGGTTTGTTGAGTGTGTTTTTTTTTTCATTTGTTTGCTTCAATTAATCTAAGTTCATGTTCCTACTAAATTTTGTGGTTTCAAGTATAGTTTTATTTTTCCAACTATAATGATGCTTGTGGAATGTGACACAGAGAACAAGTTTACCTAGCCCATAATTTTGGGTTGATGGTTGTTGTGAATTCTTATTGATATAATGCCAAATGCATTGATGACATGCTAATTTAAATTTTATTGGAGATCCATTAGGTGGCCATTCTAATAAACTAAGGTTTAGGGCCTAACTAACTTCAATAGAGTATATTCTATCAAACATCAATTCAAGTGTGGTATCCTTCTTTGCATATGTGTCATTTCAAAATAATGACTTCAAACCATTAGTTGTTTATATATTCTCATATTTAAGTAGTTATCCCTTAAAATAAATTTATCAACATCAAATAACATTTAAAAAAACTATGATAGATCTAGTTTTTTATGCCTCTACAAACAAATGAATGAAATATTTTTCTAATATTTTTTTTGTTAATCTTCTGCCCAACAATTATATTCCAATGAAACAAATCACATATTAGGTGACAATCCTCTCATGGTATTACAATGATTTGACAATCTATCAATATAAAGTCACCAATTGATAATATCTACATGAACCCATGACATGGACCGATCAACAGGGTTCAATTATATCTATTATATGTTTTAACTTCTCAAAAATAGAGATGAACAAGTATGCCATTACATTTTGAACTAAATGTACAATATATCATTTTGAGACTCTTAACTTTGCGAGGTTTATTTTAACATCACTTCTAACTTGGTCTAGAAACTCTACTTGAAACTACAATGAACACATTAGATAGTCCTATATTTCATTAATAAGGTCTCAACCTCAATTGTTAAAAACGACATAGATATAATCAAGGTCTTTACATTAATTTCAACAAATATTTAAATAATCATCCAATATACCTATTATTCTAGTGTGAACAAGGTTGTTATCACTATTGCTTACTCAAAAGAAACAATTACATTTAGTATCAAGTATGCATTGTGTTTCAATGTAATCAACGTGAACATAAACACAGAAAAAATATTCTCCACAATTCATAGACTAAATTTTCATTTTTATTTGCTCTCTATATCTTTAGGCTATTAAAATGCCTTTATATTTATTTTTTAAACATATTTTTGTTTTCTTTCATAATATTTTTAAAATCCAAAATTCCTCCTTTCCCTATTAAAATCATGATACTTTTTGATTTGCCTATTTTCCCCGCAAAGATTTTTTGGCCGGCGGACGGGCGGGTTGGAGCTATACCAATTATTTATGCACGACAAAAAGTACGGCCTACTCACGGGCTTACGTGAATTGATTCCGTTGGGCCACAAAGTTTCTGTAAAATAACAGTTTATGTTGCAATGGCCGCAAGCTCACGAGTAAAGCGAGAAAGACTAGCATCCGAGGAACCGCCGGGCATCATAGTCCGCGTCGCCGCTTCCTTCCATTTGAGGCTATTCTTCCTCACCTCTGCAAAATCTCCCCCGTCCTCCATCGCTGATCTGACGCATCTCTCAATCTCCTGCATCGCCACTACCCCATCTTCGCCCTTCCTCATTCTAAACCCTGTTTTCCAAACGTCCGCCACGAATTTGGCGTTAGTGAGCTGATCTGTCCAAACCTCCAAGGTGACCATAGGAACGCCCGAGCTGAGAGCATCCAGCGTCGAATTCCATCCGCAGTGGCTCATAAACACCCCCACTGACGGATGCGACAGCACTTCCAGCTGAACACACCACTCCGCCACCAAACCCCTTCCTTCGATTCTCTCTAGAAATCCTGGAGGCAAAAATGCAGTGAGGTCGTGGTGGCCTTGGGGAGGCCTGATGACCCACAAGAAGCTGTGCTGGCTTTTCTCAAGCCCTGCTGCCAGCTCGCGGATCTGAGAGGGGCTGACAGAGGTTATGCTGCCGAAGGAAACATAAAGAACGGAAAGCGGGGGTTTACTATCGAGCCATCTGCTTATGCCCTCCGACCCTTCCCAAGGGTCTGCGCCCGCTCCCACCCGCGTGTCCTCCGGGTTGCGACGGTCCAGAAAAGCCGAGGGAATGGAAGGGCCTACTGTTATAACAGGCACTTTCACTAATCTGTTCATGTACTCGAGCGCCTCTGGTTCGAGCTCGTCGAAGGAATTAACGAGAACCCAGGAAGCGTCGGTCACCGAATCCAGATCTCCGAAGAAGTCGAGCACTTTTCTGAGCTTGAGATCTTGCTCACGGTGAAAAGGCCCAGGTAAATCCCCAATTTTGAATTCGCCCAGACAAGGAACATCGAAGCTCGATTCCAGCTTTCGTTCCCCATCCCACTTCTCAACTGTTAACACACGAACAACAAGAAACTTCAATTAATGGATCAGCACAGACCTGCTAAGAAGAAAAATGTTCAAACCAGATTCTGACCCGTCTTGAAGTAGTAATAGAGCGAAAAAACTGAGATCGACTGCGTCCAGAAGAAGGCGTGGCGAACGCTGAGCTTGGCTGCGATTTTTGGGACCCAGGGAAGGAAGGAATCGTAGACGACGCAGGAGACAGGATTGGCGGAGGCGTTGAAACGGAGGAGGAGGGATTCGAGGCCATGTCCGGTCATGGTGTTGTGCATATGATGGAAGAGGAAGGGGTGGATGTGGTGGTCGAGAGGCACGTGAGGAGGAATCTCATCGGGAATCCACTCCAACTGAACGAGACCAGGGCCACCCTGGCTGAGGCTTTGGAGGTACTCTCTGGCCTTCACCATTCTGCTGTGGTCGAAATGCAGGCTCACGAAGGAGACGAGAAAACCCTTGGAAGCCAGATTCTTGGCGAACTGAAGCAGGGGATTAGTGTGGCCAACTGTGGAGTAGGGCAACACCACGACGTGCCCTAAGAACCTTTTGCTTTCAGTTGCATTCTCCATTTTTGCTCGTGTACCAGGGGAGAGTGTCTCAGAGCCTTTCAGTAGTTATGTGGGTGTTATTTTGGGCATTAGTTATTCTTTATATAAAATATAGTTGTTGTAATCAAATACCTATTGTCTATGTTGATTATTTAAAGATTTTATATTATGTATGGTCAGTTATTAAAAAACACTGTAGTATCATTTACTTTCAGATAAGAATATAATTATTAAAAATATGTGTATGTCGTCATCATGCATGTATAGTCAGTCATTAAAAAGTCAAGATATTATTTTTTATCAAATAAATTTGAGTTGTTTATTAGCAATTATTC
>VDFB02093896.1:0-25985 GCA_007258455.2 Sequoia sempervirens | reverse complement strand
TCCATTTTCTCCAAGCTGCCTGGTTCAGACCAGTAACAGGTTGAGTTTAAACTATTTACAAATAACAAAGAAAAATGAATAGAAAAATCTACCAAATGATGCAAAAATCTTGTACACAACCTATACTACATCCTACAACAAGAAAAATAGCATATCTAATCCATTTAAGCACTGTTAAAGAACAAAAACCAGAAAAATAATGGCAAAACTCTATTTTTCTTCAACTTCCAAAAACACAGTTTGTACAATGAACTTCCAACCTTCCATAAAGGTCGATGCAACCTTTAAATATGCTTCTCAAATATTTTATCTTCTTGGTTCGAGCCTTTAGATGACTTAAAGATGCAAATTATAAAACCCAGTGTGTTTTCTAAACTTTGGCAATTTTTTACCATTCAGCAAAAATGAGCTTCTAAACTTATGAACTCTTCACAACCTTTTTCCCAAAGAGTAAAAACATCCCTAAGAATCAACACAAAATGGTCTACATGACCACAAAACAACACAACAAAATTGAACTTCAATCAAAACTTCTATAAACCTAGTATCTTCCCAGGTGCTCCTGCACCATGGAAGTTCTAGTAACATGTGACATGTTTCTTTAGCTCCAATATCTGTTTCTATAATAGTCTCTGTCAGAAGCCTTCTATATGCTCTTGCAACTAAATCATTTGCATTTTCTATGTTCACAAGACGCATCAACATTTGTTGGTATGTTTCAGAGCTTTTCTCTGCTTTTGATGCATACTTTGCAATATATTTTATCATGACATGTTTAGAAATAACAGGTTTCCAATCTATATTTTCTCTCCATAATTGCAATATGTAACGATTGTGTGAGTTTACTCTATCATCATTTCTTTTTGGATCAAATTCTTTTCACCTGTTTCTATGTCTTCATATAATTTTGACCCCTCTAAATTCAACGCCCAAGGAGTATTATGCCTACAAATATAAATATGTCATCTATTTTATTATTTGAAAATTATATTATATTCCACTTTGATATAAATATTTTAACTTGTTAAAATAGTTACCTGCACCATTGTTCCTCTCTTTTTTCGTAGGCATGCACCTTCCCTACACATTGTGTGTCGTTGTACATAGTTTAGGATTTCTTCACAGTCCTAGTCAACATCTATCTCTGTAAGAACTTTATCTTGTATCTCTAAGACATGGATGGAGAGAATAATTTTGGAATGCCTACAGTTGGAAAAGAAAATATATTAGTCATATTGTAGGCTATAAATAGTTTAAATTTAATATATTGCATGTATACATCCAAAGTTTTTAAAATATGCCTGTATGTTTGGTTGATGTGGATCTACTCTAGGATTTCATGCCTGAACAATACAATGGAAATATCTTTCAGCACTTTTTTTTTGTTCTTCATTTGATCAATTAATATTTTCCATATATTTGGTGCTCCATGTATCCATATGAATCCATGGACATGCGGCAATCCCCTATGTTTCCACTCATATTTGCACCAATAATCTTTCACTTTCATTCCTTTTTCTAGTATTTCTTTTCTAAATATTGAATGTCTCAAGTGGATGTAATGTGAGACTATATGAGGATTGTCAGTAATATTTTTTTTTCTCCAATTTTGAGCCTCCTCTAGAGTAGTTGGTTGTGTTCTTGGCATTAATGCATGCAAATCAAGCCAATACATGTCTGTAGCACTTAAGGTGAAGAATATTGTAGGTGAACCTATTTGATGAATCATGTCAATCAGTATGCACGAAATTTTGTCTAGTATGGCCTTGTACCCCTTAATTTTGTTCCAAACCGCAGCAACCTATTGGCTAGATGATATTGTGGCATGTTTTCCATATGCTGACATAGCTCATTGATGGTGATTGGCATGTCTTGAAAATTTCCTTTTATGAATATAGTTGATGAATTTTGTGCACGATGTCTCATTATCATGTTCATCATGAAATATTTAAACCTTGGATGACTCACTCTGTGCTTTAATGATCCTTTGCCTCCTTAATTTCTCTCTCCCTAACCTCCCTCCGATAGGCCTGCCACTCTTTAAGTATTTCAGTCCTATCGGTAACCTAAATCCACTTCCCTCCCGGATCACTTTTGGAACGATGATTGTTCCTTTCATCCCCACCCTTATTTCCTTAACTCCGCAACATCTTTGGCCAACAGTATAGCAATGGTTCCACTTCAAATTGTTCCGTGATCATCTAGAGCATCAAACCTATTGAAAACCTTTGTCTCCGCTTGTCTATACTTAAAGGTCCTCTTGTAGAAAACCCCGCCTCTAATCCAAATCTGACGGTTTTGTTTGTCTGTTCTGAAAGTTTTAGGTTTTCGACCGTTTTTGGGCTTTTGCATAAAATTTGAAAATGGTAAATAAATTCAAATAACAGAAATTTACTCAGATAACAGTAGTATTTGATACCAATAAGAATGCCAATTTAATATTCGTTCTTCTGGAATGATTACAAGAATGAACTACTGACATGCAATATGAGAATAATGATTTTTATTTATGAAAACCTGGTATTTCTGTAGCAGCTGAAAATACAAACTTGGTACGGCTGCCTTAAATACGTCCTTCTTCCTCTGAATGTTGATGGCAGATGCTTCCAGATACAGGGGCGCTAATGCTGAGAAAGACTGGAGGATGGAGTATGAAGCGCCTTCCTCAAAAGATGAATGTACGGCCTGGTATAGGGTACGGCCAGGTACAGGAAGGTACAGATCTGTCAGTAACAGCAAATACAATAGTACGGCTCTCAAAAAATCAATGTCTTAGACCTCTGAAATGATGCGCCTCGAAAGATGAAGGTTCTCTGGTTGCAATACTGATAAATACTCTGAAGATAAATGTGTTTCGACTGTGAAGCTGCAACTGGGTGAAGGTACGGCCCTGCTGTACCAAATGGTACGGCTGTCAGCATTCAATACTTTGTATGGCCTTTCTATTAAGTCTCCAGAATGATAAGAATAGGTGCGCCCAAGTTTTAAGATGCCTTCTGGATGAAAGAAATGCACTGAAGCTCTGCAATTTAATTTCCTCTGATGTTCAATGGTACGGCCTGCTGTACAAAACAGTACGGCCCTGGTACAACAAATACTTAATTCACTACAAAGGTACGCCCTCTGATGAATCTCTATAATCTTTGAAATAGGCATCTGAGGTGATTGGAAATACTCTGGATACAAATCACTGAAGAATCTTTGATAATAAACAATCTCTGAAGCTCTGTAGTTTACTCTGAATGAGAAAACCTTCACGGGCAATAAATCGTGACATTATTTCACATCCTCCTAATCGCTCAAGGAGATGGCTCACCGACGATTTCGAGACGAAACCCTAAGGTCTCTGTGCTCTGGCAAAGACTTGATCAATTCCTGTTTCTCAAATGTCATAATGGCTCAACTTTCAAGGCAAAACCCTTTAATCTTCTCAAAAGGGCGAATTCCTTAATAATAGGGAATTTTAATATCTTCAACTTTTAATTCTTTTAATCTTCAATAGTTCTCAGCCAAATTATTATAATAAAATATAATCCCAAATTTGGCCCCCTCTGATGATGGCGCACCCCTCAAGAATAAATCACTTAAGTTATAATTTAATTTTATAACTTTATATTATAATCATCATTAATTAATATTTAATTAATATAATTAAATATTAATATCTTCCTCGTCTCTCATCCGATGACTGATCCGTCTGAAGCTGACGAACTTTGAAGTGATTCCGGATGCCGCCAAATCCCTACTGCTAAAAATAGCAGGGTTCCCACTCGGCCTGCCAGGAACTGCTAAAAATAGCAATTCAGCAAAAAGGTCTCCGATCGAGCCCAAACGAAAGCCAATCGATCAACACTGCCAAACTGACGCTGAGCCAAGCTCCGGAACGACCCTCTAACCATTCTGTCAGCCTACGAGGGTCTCATGATAGGCCAATCTCACGATCACTGATGCTCGCCAAAAATGGGGATTACGACAAAAACCTTGTCTGCTTGTCTATACTTAAAGGTCCTCTTTTTGCCCCAACCCTTATTACAAGCTCTTATAGAAATGAAACCCTCTTTATCCTCCCTCATGGGGGATTTTTCTTTATCTTTATTAGGTGGTGCACTAGCCAACCCCATTTTTGAATCCCCTATAGGCTTAGATTTGGGACACATCCTCTGCAAATTCCCATATTCATGATAAAATTGACAACAAAATGATAACGTTTCATAATCAATCTGTTGAATCCATGAGCTTGATCCTAACTAAATTTCCATAGATACAGGCAAGGGCTTATTCAAATAAATTTCTACACATACCCAGATAGAGGTAATTACCTTATTTTCCATAGTATGTCTTGAAGGAACAACTGGTTTTCCAAGTTGGCTTGCAACTAAGTTAGCTTGCAACTAAGTTGAAAATGTCCTCTCTCCAAAATTCCAAAGGAAGCCACGGTAACCGCACCTAAACCTAAACCCATGAAGGAAGCTCTTTTGTAGGATTAAACCCAACATGCCAAGGCTTGATGAAAAAGCCAAGTTGATTGTAGAAATAGGTCCCTCCTTCAAATACCTTATATGTATCTGACATGCAAGAAAAAACCACTTGAAAATAGCCATTGGCTGCCAACATTACATCCATATCCCCCTCTGGACACCAAGTTCATCGAGCCCACAATTCCAAAAAGGGAAAAGACATATGGATCCCAAGAAACTTACAGATCAAAGCATGTTTTAACAAATAGTTGATATCATCCACAACAGAATCAAGTTGGATCCAAACTATCGGCCTATTATCACTCTTAGCAAGACACCCATTCACCTTTGAAGGCCTAAAACCTCCAGAAAGATAAGAGGACTCTCCCATTCCAGATCCATTCTCACCAAAAATTGGATTCACATGCAAAAGCACGGATGGGTTGCTTCCCGCCACCGTATCCTTAAAAGACAACCCCTTACTGCTAGAAGAAATCCCACTTGGAACCATGCAAGGCCTCAAACAAAAAACTCTGAAGGGAAACCATAGTCTCACCTTCACTAATCAAATCCATGAAATCACAGCCCCATAAGGGCACATTGAGAAAAAACCCACACCCCCTTGCGGAAACAATAATGACCCCCCACAAACTTTAGATTGTGTTTGGGAACAATATTGATACACATGCTTTAGTTGCATTAATTTTGACTCATTGCACTAGGTTAAGGAACTAGTCTCTTTCATTTTTCTTAATTTATAGTCTCCATGGTCACTCATATAAAAGAAAATTTACAAACCTTAATTTCATTTGAATTTCTTTGTTAAGTATAAATCATGTCTTGTTCTCTTGCTTTGAATTGTTGAAGATGCTTAAATGATGTTTCTTGGTTTTTTAATTTTCATAGGACCATTAAGTAAATTTGTAGAGAACACATCTGCTACTAATAGTATTCATGAAAATTAGCAAAGGAGATCAATAAATATTGTCAGGGACTACCGTCCCAGGTCTTGCAAAGCCCAAAGTGAAGAGGTAAAGTGTAATTTAGCTTTCTCATAGTCATTTTCCAATCCCTCCTATTAATTAACCATTGGAAATGGTATTTCCATTTATTACTAATGAGAACTGGTTGGGATATTAAAAAAACCAACATAAGGAATCAATTACATTTAAGATTCAATTAGGGAGCTAGAATTTAATTAGGAATAGTGTTAAATAGAAATGAAAATTAAATTTATATTTACATATAATATATGTCCACCAAATCAAAGCATGAAATATAAAATATATTACAATTTTTTAATTTATAGTTTATTGATATTTCAGTTGAAAATTTGGGCTTATGTACATCAACATGTAATCCAATTTTAGGATTGACAAAAAAAAAATCTAACATGGCTTTGGTTATATCTAAAATTTTCACTTGATCATATGGCAATCTGACATAATGTTCTTCCCTCTTGGCTTCTGTTTGTTGCCAAAATGATTCATGTTTGCTTGTGATTTTTTATACATGGACAATAATTCACTCTAATGTGGATGTTATTGAAGCTAATCAAGGGTGTTAATTATATGTTTTAATATTTTTATCATTTATTTTCAATAGAGGAGGGTTTGGTGGGGGTGTGTTTGCATTTTAACCTCCCTCATCCATTTTACCTATTTGAAATTCAAAAATTAAAAATTAAAAGCTTAAAACTAATTCATATAATTTATAAATGAATACCTAAATCATAATAAAAACTTTAAATAAATTTTGAAAAAACTCAAAAAAATATAAAATAAAACCTTACCTCTATACTATGGTCAATGCAAGCACAAATGATGATCCTCAAAATGGCTATCAATTCTCAATTTGGATATCCATTATAGAAGGTTTTCTCCTCTTTTGTTGATCACCTCTATAGAATGTTTTTTTTTTTTTTTATTCACCTTTCACTTCAACAAACACAAATATCCATTTTTTTTAAAAAGATATCTATTAAATAGTGGACATCCATTTTTAAAAAGGATATTTGTTAAATAATAAATAGTTTCATAGAAACTAATATCAATTGTCATTTGTTTTTTACCAAACTAAAATTGACTTTCCACCCATTAAATATTCATTTTTGGATTTTGGCTAAATAAAAACATATTTTTTACCCTATTACCATTGTTTGGCCCATCATGATCCTACACTCACCCACACCTAAACCTCTTCCCATACACCTTGCATCAAGATTGCATCTACCCTCTTTGATCAAAACATTCCTCTTCCATCAAGCATACATCAAACTTCATTTCCATCCATGTCACATCTAGTTCAATTATTGCCTCTACTTTCTATACCACAACAAACTTTCCATCACAATCTATGGCTTTGCCTCACAACCCCTATTATTCTATTTTATATCCACCTATAATGTGATATCCCCCCTTGTCAAAAAAATATTTGAAGTTGATTGTGATAAGCAAAATTATCAGTTATAGGTTCTTGTCTATATATTAGGAAATATTATTTTCATATGAACTATTCATTTCTATTTGTGTATCTTTTTTCCTTAGAGAAATTTAAAAATTTCAAACTTGTCAAAATCAAAGAAAATACTGTAAGAAACAACAAAACAACATTTAAAAGTTATATAATTTACATATTTCAAAAAAATATATTGAAATTACAAAATTTTAAGCCAACACCAATCACTAACCAAGCGCAATGTGCATTAAAATTAAATGAATAATTTAGAATTAATTTCATTTTAATAGATGTAACTGTAATATTCAAATTTGAACTATTCATTATTCGTACATCTAAAAAATCTAATCGTTTACCTTACTTCCAAACAGAGCAGAATCCTTTATACAATTGATAATATCGTTGCCACTAATAGAAAGCAAGACTTGGATTTAGTAAAGCCAAAAAAATCTCTCTATTTTCGAGAAATCCTGCTTTACTTTTTCTACTTTTTTGAACAAGGAAAAATCTAAGACTTTTTGTTAATAAAAGAAATCCTGCTTTTACTTTCTTATTTTTTGAACAAGGAAAATTTAAGACTTTTGTTAATAAAACTGATGTAACCGCCAAATCTTTTGCAATCTGATTTTTCATTTTTTAGCTCTTTTTAGGTGTATGGCAGTTTCTAATTTTGGTTTTATTCTGAACCAAACCAAAATCCTGCGCTATATGAATACATGTGCTATTGTTTTTCTGTGAAGAGTAAATAGGCATGAGGATGGAGATAGTTAGAGCATGTATAGCAGCTGCCATGATATTGGCAGTCTGTGCACGCACTGAGGAGGCAGAAACGCTCTACATAGTTCACATGGTCAAATGCCCTCCACATTTATCAGCCCCATGACTGGTATAAATCGGTGCTCTTATCCGTGGCGGAGGTGAAGCGACAATGTGAAGTGGATAGAAAGTTGGTGTACACGTACGACCCCCTTATGGGTGGATTCAGCGCATTGTTGACGTCAGTGGAGTTGGAGGCGTTGCGAGCGTTGCCTGGCTACGTGAGAAGCCAGGAGGACAAGGGCAATGATTTGGTGCTCGATACGGAAGATTTTAATGGGTCCCACAGACTCGTTAACGGGAGGAGGTTATGAGGGTTTTAGTCCACTGGTTCCAATTTTCCCCGATAGTTATTAATCACCGGTTCTATGTTTAGATCAACCGTTTCTGTATCTGCCTTTTGTTTTAAGATTGATTTTTTACGAGTTCAATCAAGTTCTGTTTGGTTGGGATATGAAACTTGTTCTTCAGAATCTACCGGTAAAGTAATGCATGAGCAAGCAAAAGCAATCCTTCATAAATTAGTTGAATAATATTGATTGCTATGCTTGTCTATTTTCAAGCTTTCATCAGGAAGGTTATACTATGAGCTTTATCTTAATCTATTTATTCAGTTGTAATCAAGACAATTGTTAGACTATTATAAATATAATATTACAATTAGTCCAGTTGGATAGAGGCAGTCTCTTAGTTCAGCTTAGTTTATTGAGAAGAAAAAGGTATGTCCATAAGGAACATGTGGAAGATAGTTGTGATCAGTAAATCAGCAATGGAATTAATAAAAAAAAAGTTTTTAAACATTTATTTTATTGTTCATTTTGAATTAAGTAGACTGAAAATTCGAATAAGTTTATTTATTTTTATTGGAGTAGATTTGTTCGAAATCTCTATAATATGTGTCTATTGAAGATGATTGATCTATTTGTATAGGATAATGTGTTAGATTCTTGGCAAAGAGGATGGATGGTGAGGATTTGTATAGAAGATTGAATGTGGAGAATAGATGAGAAGAATTATCTTAGATTGAGGAGAAAATGGAAGGTTAGCTAGCTCACGTTTCATTTTAATGTTATTTCTCTGTGTTTTTTGTTTTCATCACAATGTATGACAAGCTAGCTAAACACAGAGGCTAGTTGCCAACTTCATCAAAACAAATAACATATGACTGTGTCTAGATGCTTCATGGGGCCTCTAATTTCACTCTATGCTTGGACATGCCTCTAATGAGAAAAATAAAAACTCTATTTTCAGTCCTCTGTTTTGTTTTAGTTTTGTTGTAGCAGTTTGTATTCTCTATCATTCGATGGCTCCAAAAATAACACTAGGGCTTCACAGGTCAACCCGATGGGTGGTGATGGAACTGTTGGTACTGGTCGTCCTGAGGGAGGTGATGACCCTCATGACAAGGGCCCGCAATCCCGTACCCATGCTTCTGAAAGACTCCAGACGGAAGTCTATCTCTCTGATGCCTTTGAGGCACTCTCGCAAGAGACGCTCGAGGAATTTGACTCCCCTAGGTATAGGGGAAAAATACTGCCCCCTTCGTTGGCCCAGTACATTGCTAACAGCCCTATGTTGGTTGGCAGGCTAAACGCCCAACAGTTAGCTATGAAAGATATCAAGCTAAGAATAAAGGAAAACCTTGCTAGCAGGTATGATTATAGTAGCCTACGAAAGGTTGAAAGCTTCCAATTAAAAAAGAATTTGAATCAGTTCAGCTTTTATTTTGCTAGGGATGAGGTTAGGGCTAGTAGTTCCCTTAAAAATAGAGAAGAGCCACATCAAATGGGGGTTGAGGTGGCCAAAGGAGGTGGGGCTTTGTTACCCCCCAGTAATTCCAAGTTGTTCTTAGTCTCTGAATTTGACAAAAGGGCTCAAAATCCAAACCTGGGGGATTCGCGAGAAGAAGCCCCATCCATCCTGTTCTCTATAGGCCAATCAGCCTCATTTGAGGTGGCTCCTCCCGATTCCCAAGGACCAACTATTAACCCTAATCTAGTCCCTAATGGCGGCAATGCCAGCATTTTGCAGGAATCTGAAACAAATTCCAATTGGGATCTAAAGACTGATCTAAATGTGAATATTGACTAATGTGAATGTTGACTTGGTTAGTAGCAAAGAAAGCTTTGAGAATAATGATAACCTAATATTAAAAATGGAATCAACTCAGGCTAGAGGATGCAAATCAAAGGAAGATGGCACTGAGAGCTAGGAACTCAAAACTCCTAGACCTAGAAATGGGCCAGGAAGGCCAAGGAAATTCAGTAACCCTATTGGAGGTGGTAAAAAATATGGACCTTCCAAATTTAAAAGAAAGAAAACAAGTACAGTAATCCAGTCCCCTCTCCCCAAGAAGCTTGAAACTGAGGATAAACTACCTAAATGCTTTGAGGCATTTAGAGGAGAGCAAGAGGAAACCCCCATGACCTCTAAATATGAATCTTAACTGCATATCCTAGAATGTTCGAGGCCTTGAGTCCCCAAACTGGAAATATGTTGTAAGGTGTTTCCTCAACCTGGAAAAGAATAAGGACTTTGTCTTGCTTCAAGAAACTAAAGCCACTAGTTTTAGTCTAGAAACAACTCTGAAGTTTATCTGGAATAACTCCAAGTCCTTCTCAACCTTGCATGATAAGGGTAGGGGAGGTGCTTCCATTTTGGTTTCCAACCAATGGGCACAGCATGTGATTGGAAGTAGCTCGTCTCCTTGCAACAGGGTGGTTTGGGTCGCTCTAGAAAAGAATGGACTGTAATTCGGTATTTGCTCTATGTACGCACCTAATGATCATAGGGAAAGATGCAAGCTTTGGCAATGGTTGGACAAGCTACAAGACATCCCTTGGATCTTGGGGGTGATTTCAATATGATTGAAAAAGGGGAAGACAAGTGGGGTGGTATAGGCATGATGTGGAAGGGTGATGAAAAACACTTTTGGCTTAGACGCAAGAATAAGCTAAGGCTTGTTGATCCAATGGAAGGAAATAAAGAGCATTGCAAAGGGGTATGGTTCTCCTAGTGTAATGCCCAGAAGGGTGGAGCCCAGATTTATTGCAGACTTGATAGATTCTATGCAAACAGGGACTTCTTCAATTTTTGTCCTAATAAAGAGGGTGTCAAGGTGCAAGTATATCCTTACACCCTCTCGGATCACCAACCGATCAAGGCTAAATTATATTCTTGTCAAGAAGATTCTTTGGTTACTATGAAAAAAGGTGGATTTATGCTAAATACTCTCTTACTAAAAGATGCAAACTATCAAGATGTCATTGCCTCCCTTAGAGAACTAAATAAGTGGATGTTGAAAGATGCATCTACTATAGAGAGGTGGAATGCCAATGTGGAAGGATGGAGAGCCCTCTTCCAAGTCATTAGTAAGAAGTGTACCCTTGATGGTAGAAGAAGGGAGAGGGAGTTACAAGGCTACCTACTCGAGGCCGAAACAAGGCTGCAAGATCACCCTAATGATGAAAGGTTGTGTGAGGCGTTAAACATGGTCAAGGACAATCTTAGAAGAATCCAAGCCCAGAAGATAAAAGGTCAAAAGGTCAAGGCTAAACTAAATCGGCTCAACTATGGAGATAAAGGATCCAAGTTTTTCTTTAACTTCTTAAAGGAGAAAAATGTTAGGGAGCAGGTGAGGCAAATATGGGTTGGCTCTCAATTATGCTCAACCCAAGAGGACATTCTAGCTCAGTTTCATAACTATTTTAAGGAACTCTTTTCCTCAGAAGATGGGAATGTAGGAGGTCAGGTGACCAGAGAGCTCATTAAGGGACTCATCCCCAAAAAAATTGGTCAAGAAGACTCCATTAAACTGGATGTTGATATTTCTAGGGAGGAGATCCAAGCTGCCATTAGGTCCATGAACAATGATAAGTCCCCTGGGTGGGATGGGTTTCCTATTGAATTCTACAAATTTTTTAGTGATTGGGTTTGTGATGTCCTTTTACAAGTTTACAAAGAAGCCCTAGATAAAGGATCCTTGGGAGAGAGTATCAACAGAGGCATTATTAAACTCCTCCCAAATGGTGGTGATAAAACTCTGATTAAGAATTGGAGACCAATTACTTTGCTGAATGTCTGTTACAAGGTGTTAGCCAAAGTTATTGCCTCAAGGTTGGTCAACATCCTTCCCAAGTTCATCAATAACACTCAAACGTGCTTTATAAAAGGTCAGCACATCCTTGAGAATCTAATTACTAGTTGGGAAGCCCTGGAGTGGGCTAAAAATTATAATCAGGAATCGGTAATGCTTTTATTGGACTTTGAAAAGGCCTATGACAGAGTGGAATGGGTCTTTCTAAGAACCGTCCTGCAAGCATTTGGTTTCTCTAATAAATTTTGTGGCATGGTTGACACCCTTCTAAAAGACACCACAACTCAAATTGAAATAAATGGCTCGCTGACTGAAAAAATTTCTCTTCAAAGGTCTATTCGGCAAGGATGCTCTCTTGCCTCGTCCCTGTTTGTCATAGCATCTGATGCTCTTCATTATCTACTAAGGGACCACACTTTCTCTCCCAAAATAAAAGGAATTGTGCTCCCAAACCAAGATGAGCTTTTAAATGTTCAATTTGTGGATGACACTTCTATTTTTCTTGAGCTTGAGCAAGCCAACATAATCTCCTTAATGGGAAATTGGATCTATTCTGTCAGGCTTCTGGAGCTAGGTTGTCCAGGACCAAGTCAACCTTCCTAGGTTGGAATGAGACCCCTCCAAACTGGCTTGCCATATTTGGGTTCCAATGAGGGGGTCCTCACAAGCTGGTAAGATACATGGGAATCATGTTTGCAGTCAATATGGATTTAAAAGAGATGTGGAACTAGATGAAAGAGAAGCTAGAGAAAAAGCTGAGAGGTTGGGATAGGCAATATCTTTCTCTCACGGGCAGAATTCAAGTCTGTCAAAAAAATTTATCTCCTTATAGCATCTATTTTTCCTTTGTATGGTTTTTCAGCAACTATCAAGTGAATTATATCCAAAAGAGAATAAGGAGTTTCATGTGGTTAGACAGGAAGGGAAAAAGAAAGAGGCATTCAGTCAAATGGGATTGGTGTTGTTTGAGCAAATCTCATGGTGGCATTGGGTTAAAAGAGCTAAGGATGCAAGGAATCGCTTTGGCAGATAAATGGATTCTTAAGTCTATTGACGGCAATGAACCTTGGAAGGTTTTAGCTAGAAATAAAATTCTCAGGGTAGTTCCTAGGCAGGCCAAAGCCTGGAAACACCTGCTTCTTAATGACATCCTCCTCAACAAGAATCTCATGGTACCCGTTGGTTCAGTTGTCTTCAAAAGCCTCTGGAAGGCCTGGGAGCTCATGAAGCATAATGCCATGAATAGGGAAAACATTATAACTCTCAATAACAACTCCAAATGTAACTTGCACAACTCCATTTGGTGGAATTTAGAACATAAAGTTAAAGCTCTTGCTTTCTTGCAGGGTTGTTCTACCAAAATTTGGAACGCCAAAGGTATTGCAACCTTTGCAGATATTCTTGATATGGGAAAATTGAAGAGCTGGGAATTCCTCAAGGAGAAGTTTCATCTGCCTGACTCCAACTTTAGAACCTATTCGGTCTTAGTTGAAGCTTGCAAGGAGACATTCTTTCCTGATAACTCTGATCCCAGCTCCTTCCTTGAAAATGATTTCACCTGGAAAGATGGCTCAACATTCACCAACATTAAAGCCAAGACCATCTATAATGATTTGGTAGATAACAATTATGTGGTTCAGCATGTTAATCGGTGTTGGGATTTGAATCTTGATTCTAAAGAGTGGTCTAAAATTTTGTCTTTTGTATGGCATCACTCTATGGAACCCAAGAAAGCGTTCTTTAGATGGTTGTGTTTAATGCAGAAGCTTCCCTATAAATCTAACCATGAAAGTGTTGAAATCTGCAGTATTTGGAGGACTCTGGAAACTATCAAACATATTATTTTTGAATGTTTTTATGCTCAGGAAATATGGTACTTATTCTGCTATAAGCTGAAGGTCTGGAACAACAATGGTAAAATCAATTGGCATGATATTCTATTTTGTAATATGATAAATTTAAGGGTACCAAGAGGGTACTTACTAAGTCTTGCAAGAGACTCACTTTCTACTCTGTTGCTCTACAGGTTTCAACTCTTGTGGAGATCTCAATGGAGAAATTCTTGAAGTCAATAACTGAAGGTGTTGTTAACATTAATAAAGAGGATCTAAGAAGTGGACCCACCTGTAGGTTGAGTTTGGAAGAGACTGTGTTGTTCCAGCAGGCATTTGATGAGATCTAGAGAGAAAATGATGAAGTTGCATACCCAGAAAGATAGTGTGGCACCCAACAATTGGACCCCCAAAGAGAAACAATGATGAACCCCGATATAGAAGAAGTCGGCAATGAGGAGAATGTAAACAACAATATGTAACAATTACTATGAAGATTTCAAAGCAAAAAAAATTGAAGCTCCTTGAAAATGGAATGGTCAACATGAACACTAATAAGATTAAGTATGGACATACTTGGTCATTCAACAAAGATGAAAGTACCCCCCCTTCTCAAAGGAATGGCCAATCTGCTAGAAAACTATAACAAGGAGAATGAAAAGAGGGCAAGAAAGGAGCAACACGCCACCAAGTTCCATGTCAATGAGGGTCATGATTTTGCAATAGAAGTTTTCTATTCCAATGAAGAAACTTCTATCAATGGCCCTATTATAGGATGGGTAGAATGGGAATTTGATGCTGAAAGCAAGGCTGGAAACTAAAAACATAGCTCAGCATATATTGTCTCCTAATTTTGGTTTTTTGATCTTCAAATTAGCAGAGTAGTAAAATGACAATATGTTTACTGTTGTGCAAGGATGTAATGTAGTATACTTTGTCCTAACTGTTATGTCCTGGTAGTCTTATTATTATTAATGTTGGATATCTAGTCTCTAGTAGAGGTTGATGGAACAATGTACTAATTTTTTTTACACTATCTTAATATTAAAAAAAAAATCTCTTGATGTTATCATGACTATCACTTACCCAAGAATGCACTTATGAATTCAAAAAGTCCTTGAGATGGCTCATTAAAACCTAGTAAAATTTTGAGGTTCATGAAATGAAATAAAATATATATGTATGGATTCATGACCAGAATAGGGCTTTCATAAATGGGTGAAATAAGTTTTTCAACTTATCTTTTGTCTATCCTAAACCACTTTGTGTAACCATATCACCATTCTCATCTAAATTATCAATTTCAAATTTGGTTTGTCATGAGATCATTGTGTTTCCTCGACCCATGATAAAGATTGCTAGATTCAAAGAGATAAAATGGTTAATGTTTACCATCCAAAATCATAAAGAATGATAATATAAGGATGTGATAGTCCTAAAATCATCCATATGATAATATGAATTTCATAACACCAAATGGGTTGGTCATCCTATCTACAAGGACACACGAGGTTTATGAGAACATGAAGATTTCAATCACACCATGACATACAAACCCTATCACATGATGATATCATGAATCAGATAAAAGATATAATATTTATTCTAAATTAGTCAATAAAAGCTTGTGATCAATAATAAAAAAAAATGTCATAAAGACATAAAGGAGGATGTCCTAGCTTGGAGAACTCTATGTAACAATGTCAAAACTATATTAGATATGAAAATACTATTAGAAATGGTCTTAGTAAAGGAAATCATATCAATCAAGACCTAAAGCATGTCATAAGAGGCATTATGATAGTCAGACTATCACACTCCTACATGACTATCATGAAAGGACTACCATTGACTACATGAGTTACTTTGTTTTAACGTCATTTTTATCTTATCAAGAGAGTTATGGCATTCAACATGTTTATGAGATCATTATGATGATTTTCATACAAATCACCAAAACTTGTGAAGGTTGAATTGAAAAGGACAATCAAGGAAATAATGAAGGATTTTCATGATAGGGCTATCCTTTTCCTAGCTCAAGTCTTCTACACTCCATTGTTACAAGGAAAAAAAATTAATTGCTCTCAATCATCATGAATATTTATCATCACTTTCTAAGATCCTATCCACTAGAGTTAGGTGTTGCAATCTAAGGCCAATTACATTCCTATGTAGGGTTGTGATTTCTATGAGTAAAAATTCATTATTTTTAACTTATCCTAGCCCTATCTTAATAAATGGAGGTGGATGGGTATTGGTTTCAAAATAAGGGAATAATTCATATAGAAATCATAGGGTAGGTAGTTCAAGAGTCAAAATCAATGATTATGTGAATGAGGCCAATCATGTATCAATATATCAATCCATCAATCTATTTTTAAAAAGGGTAATCCTATCATAATATTACATTAGTAGGTTATCATTAAAATCAGCATTGACATCAATATAATGTGATAGTTATCTTGTTGTATCTCATGGAGAGATAGTCCTAAATATAATAGGTGTAATCCCAAAGGTCCACCATTAACACTATCCTATAGGAAGATGAAGAATGGATCATAGTATTGTTGTACCTCGCAAAAGAGGATTGTCATTGGTTGCAAGACTATTATATTGGCATCCAGTATCCAAAAGGTACTCATAAGTACAAAATCTTTTTATGCCAATATTCAATCACAAGGACTGTTATGGGAAGTAAAATTTGGGACCATTAGGATTGTTATGCAATCATGAAGGTATTAAAAATAGTCATAGCTATTGATGTCTAGGAATGCAATCATGTAAATCCTTAATTTATTTATTTGAATTAATTTATTTGAATTAACTTATGTTGTCTTATGATTTTTCTTGTGCACTCATTGTACACATCAAACGACAAGGAATTCTGATAGCATCATACAAATGTAATAAACATGACAACATCTATAATCACAATTGATCATCATATATATAATATAAAATTTAATATACATAATACTATATCTAGTTACGCGGAGAGGTGTTCTACAGTGGCAGCAAAAACCTCCGTCAACAAAAACCAATTAGATTAAAATTGACGTCTTTGCTGGCTGTCACGGTGAGAATGAAACGTCAAATATTTTTATTGTGTTATATGTAACAGCTGATAAATAATATTTTTAATGTGTTATATGTAAGGGCTGATAAATAAAGTAACGTCTGATAAATAAATTGTCAAATATTCGCATCAATATATAATTGTGTTTGTGTAACGTCTGATTTAATGGGTCTGAAATTATGTGTAAGGTCTGATATTAAACCATGCTCATATTCATGCATTTCTATCTTGGCCTGTTTCTGAGCAACAAAATTCGTGAGCATGCTTTAATATCTTGGCCTGTTTCTATCTTTTGGTGGATATTTGCTGTTAAATTTCCTAATGCTATGTTAGGACTCTAAAGTTTTCGTTGATGGTACTATTTAGTTTATTAAGTAATATAAAAGATATAAAATCATAACTCCTCCATAGTTTGTGTTCTTATTTTTCAAAATTATCTTAAAATCATGAAAATTTTACAATGGTATTAATTTAGAATTTATTTTGTTTTTTCATATGTTCACAAATTAATGGAATAAATATAAGAATAATATTAATCTTTTTTATTGTTTATATGTTTTTTTTTTCAAAAAAAATCATATAATTATTTTTAACTTCTTATTTTTGTGGAGAGATATTTGTTTTGTTATAGTACATTTCACTTTTCAATTTGTATTTGTTATGAAAAAGGACAATATGATGTTTAGGGCAATTCAAAAATAAACTTTAACATCAGAAATATATTAAAAAAGATAAAGTGTAAAACAAATATTTAAATTTATTATTTCATATAAAAGTAAGTTTCTAGATTAATATACTTAAAATTAAAAAATAACCCTAACCCTAATCCTAATAATTTTGTCTTCCATGTTGCGTTGCGAATGCTACTAGCATATATATATTATTTATTAATAATATATATAAAAACATCGAGAGATATCCTTCATGAGGTGTCTATTTTTTAATCAATTGTACATAAAAGTGCAATAGACACCTCGAGAAGGATATCTCTTGGCGTTTTTATATATATTATTAATGTCATGAATACAATGAATGTATAAACAAATCCATATAGATATATAATGTTATACATTAGTAAATGTAAATGTATGTACGACAATATATATATATATATGCTAGTGTATACATAATGTCATGAATACAATGAATGTATAAACAAATCCATATAGATATATAATGTTATACATTAGTAAATGTAAATGTATGTACGACAAAGCTATATAGGTATACATTGTTATATGTTGGTAAAATAAAAATGTATCAACAACAAAATCATATAGGTATACAAAAAAAAATCATAACATAGACAATGTTATGGAGTGTCATGGAATATTCAACAACTCTTTCTCTATCATGAAAATGGAGAATCAATTGGTGGTTGTTGCTTTCTAACTCACTGATTGGACCTCTTCTCATTTTTTTTGGATCTACACCTATTAATACAATAAAACAACATACAAATCAATATAAAAATCATGAAGTAGACAATGATATAAGTAAATGATCACTTATTACAAGCTGATAATCTGCCTCAATCATTCATTGCTTGTCTTCATTTGTTTGAGGAACAAGTGCAAGAATTAGAATTGTGACCCATGTGACAAGTATGAATTATCAAATTAGACTAAAGACAAATATCATTTAAATTTACAATAAATGGTGTGGGATAAAACAATAAATACAAAAAATAAAATTTACATTTTTTTCTCATACCTCATTAAGGGCATTGAAGATAAAATGTATACAATAAAATGTATGTACAACAAAATCATATAGGTATACAAAAAATATTCATAACATAGACAATGTTATGGAGTGTCATGGAATATTCGACAACTCTTTCTCTATCATGAAGATGGAGAATCAATTGATGGTTGTTGCTTTCTAACTCACTGATTGGACCTCTTCTCAATTTTTTTGGATCTCCACCTATTAATACAATAAAACAACATACAAATATATATAAAAATCATGAAGTATACAATGATATAAGTAAATGATCACTTATTACAAGCTAATAATTTGCTTCAATCATTCATTGCTTGTCCTCATTTGTGTGAGGAACAAGTGCAAGAATTAGAATTGTGACCCATGTGACAAGTATGAAGTATCAAATTAGACTAAAGACAAATATCATTATAAATGGTGTGGGATAAAACAATAAATACAAAAAATAAAATTTACATTTTTTGCTCATACCTCATCAAGGGCATTGAAGATAAAATTGTTGCAACAATTCCCACCTCCATTGTGCCATGAATACTAGGAGAATGAACTAATGTCATCAATTAAAAATAGAACAACGTTATTTGACCAAAATCTACCTAACATTATTTACATGCATAATGGTTAAAAATAGTAAAACTTACCTCAGTGAAAGTTGAAATATGACCACTACTACCAATGAATCTTGATGTTGATGGTCTAACATCCACTTGTTCATCATCAAATGTGAAATTTAAGATTACTATTAATATATGACAAAAAAAATTACATGTGGTATGTTAACTATTTGTTTATAAATTATATACTTGTGGGCTCGATATGGTCACATAATCAAAAGATCAAGGGCTGATAGATGTAGGATGAAGCCAAAAGTGCTATCCAACAACTCATTCATCAACACCATATTATCTAATATCCAAATGTTTCATACTCTTGACCAACACCATATTATCTAATATCCAAATGTATTATACGCTTGACCTTGTGTAGCATACTTTTGAAACTATGGAACATTATCTCCAAG
The DNA here is from genome assembly GCA_007258455.2 of Sequoia sempervirens. Classification (NCBI taxonomy): domain Eukaryota; kingdom Viridiplantae; phylum Streptophyta; class Pinopsida; order Cupressales; family Cupressaceae; genus Sequoia; species Sequoia sempervirens. The sequence goes on along the minus strand of VDFB02093896.1, from coordinate 6,502 downwards.
GTGTTTATCTTGAGCATCCTTAGACAATCACAAAGAGATCCACAACTATGACAAAAGTATGGCAATCTTCAACTTCTAGGAGTCTCACCCTCATCATCCTATGAAAGAGGCTTGCTATGTTATAACACACTTACATTATAATGTTCTTGTGTTGTGACTCAGTAGTGACTGATGTAAGCTCAATCACTATCAAGTTGTAACATGAGTGCATTGTAGCAAACTCACGTTTTGCCTTTGATAGACCAAAAAATGAGTAGTGACCACTTTTTGAACCTCCATCTCTGTGCACATGCATTACTTGTAAATTTATGTAGACCTTATTTATCATCTCAAGAGTAACATCATATTTGATCACGTTAAATTAAGATTGGATGTAAAAATACATTTGTATTTGTCTAAAATACAATTTATACTATGACTAATAGAATAAGCAATCAATAACACACCTCAAATGTCAACATTCCTAAGAAGTAGGTAATGGACGTCCGAGATAAATCCCTTTCAATGGAAGCCGTTGAGCGGATCTGATTCTATCAAACATAACCTATGAACAGTATATAATTTATGAACAGTCTGAAAATATATAAAAATAAAGAATAAGGCAATACAGCCACCATGGTAACAAGTTCAAATTTCATTTTTCATGCTCAAGATTAGCGCCATTACACAATGACACATGCAAGATCTTCAATAGTTAATGAGGGAATTGTATGATTCTTAGATGGTTGGATCAAAACCTTGAACATTTTGTTTGCAGTACTAGCTCCGAATACTCTGTGCACTGTGGCCAATTTGTAAGGATTATCAAAAGAAAAATATGGAGCAAACACAGAGTCTTTTACACTCCACCTCAGCAGTTTGCAGGCTACACATGGTGATATGATGTTCTTTCTTTCTGCTCCTTCCTTATTCTTCAAATCTCGATCATACATATATACCCACACAAACAAATATGTAGAGGATAAAGAATTAAGTAGAAAAGAGAGAACTGGTAATCTTTATGTATAGAGCAAACAATTGTAGACTTGTGCAGCTGAAATACATGCCAAATCACTGTTCTATATTTGAATTGATGATATTGGTCGGTGAAATCTAGAATTAAATGCATTCTTTTAAATTTTATACATTACCTTTTTAACATTCATTTTCTTCACCAACATTTTTAGGTTATCTAATTTTTTACTTTTGATTCTCTGAACATACTTTTTCATCCCATAAAAAGTGGGCAGAATCTTGTAGCCCTAATTAATAGTGGCAGATAGATATTTGTTTCCTTAAATAAAATTGAAAAGAAATTATTTTATGAAATTTATATTTTCCTATTTATTATTATTATATGAAGTGAAATTAAAAATTTGTAGGATCATTCTGATATGGTCTAATGTATTAATGTAAATACAGGTGCAAGTCAATAAAATTGCATTTATGGTCCATCTTGAATTACTTCTTGATAATTGGAGAAATGTGCCTTGTATGGTTTTCAAAGAACAATTAACCTCCCCTCCTACTAGTGGGGGCCAATCTCCTTTAAAATGGCATTGACATGGTTGAAATCAAAATTTCCATAGGCATGGGCGTGTTGGTTCTTGTACTCTGTAGTGCAAAGCTTGTGGTCGAGTGTTCATGACTGGTCTTAGTCATTCCACTAGCATTTAACTTTCCCCAACATTGTAGTAGAGGAGATCTTAGATGGCAAGATAATGGTAAATTTTCTTGCCTTGCTCTAGTTATTTCTCCTCCCAAGACTACTAGTCAACTGTTGGGGAAGTGCAAACTATTGAGGATCAAGTTTATGATAGTACTCTTACTTGTTGGGAACCCATTCCTAATGCTAAAGGTAACTTGGATGTATGAAAACTAGATGATCATAACCCCACCTCCTACTATGAAACCTGTAACTCTTGTTGCTTGGTAACTTTTTCCTCTCTACTTTTATTGTTTTATATTTAAAGCTCCACTTTACCTAAACTTTAAGATGTGACTATCTCCTACCATCTTTTTTATAATCTAATGTATTTTTAAAAACTTTTCTAATTTATATAAATATTTATTTTATAAAAACAATTTAATTTATAGTCACATTTTAATGCCCAAATCCAACAACCTACTTATTTAATTAATTTTTATATTTCAAAAATTAAAGAAAGAAGCAAGTAGCCAGCATATCCCCCTCTAATGCTCAGCATTGTAGTAACTTTAAAAATTAAAATTAATTGCTTGTAAATTTATGTAGACCTCGTCTGTCATTGCACCTATAAACATCATATTCGGTCACATAACATTCAGAATGGCTGTAAAAGTAAGCGTGTTTTGCATTTGCCAGCAATACAAATTGCAGTACTCTATATACTATGGCTAATAGAAGAAGCAATCATAATAACAAACAACTCGAATCTTAACATTACTAAGATGTAGGCAATGGACAGACCAAGATAAATCTCATTCATCTTTTTATGCTCTTTTATCATTCTGATGATGGATCACTGTGATCCAAAACGTTGATGAAAAAACTATAACACAATCAAAATCCAGAAATAACAAATCTTAAACATATAATATAGTCGACTATAATGATTAAGAGTTGCCTGATTGCAAACTTATGAGTTTAAGAAAACAGCATTACACTATAAAACCCAAGGCTTCTTTGAATAAGAAACCTTATATTTAAAGATCTATAAGCCAAGCTTATGCTAGTTGTAGACTCATACTTTTTATCTATGCAAAAAAGTAGAGAAATATTCTTCTTGAAGTAGTTATATGATCTTGACATCTCATGACAATCACAAGCTATATCATAAATGTAACGTTCAAATCCTTGTGATTGAAAGAAAATGATCAAGATTTGTTGTGTTTTTTAAGTGCAATTCCATAGGGATTGACATGTACTGGTTTGCTGATCCTCATCTCTCCTGTCACCTTTCATCCCTCCCAACAAGTTTGAGACAGACACATGAGAATTGGGCTGATGCATTCTCAGTTGCACAGCCTCTGCCTGAGCAAGAGCTAACTGGGTTTGGAAGACTGAAACCTGTTGCTGTAATGAAAAAATTCTGCCCACACATCCATACACCGGATCTCTTATCCTGGCATTTGCTTCATACACCATGCTGCTAACTGCATCAGCTCTGTGTTGAACAGGAAGATCCTGTCAAAACAATATTTAACAACATGAGATAGGATGACCTTTAATCCACTGTAAACCAAAATGGTGTTTAAACTTTACATCTGCCTAATCAGACTGATACAACACAACATATAATCTATAAACAATCTGAAAACAAAAGAAAAATAAAGAATCAAGGCAATACAACCACCATGATAACAAGTTCAAATTTTGTATTTTCATGCTGAAAATCAGCACCATTTGACAATGGCACATGCAAGATTGAGGGAATTGTATGATTCTGAAATGGTTGGAACAGAACCTTAAGCATTTTGTTTACATTGCTGGCTCCAAATACTCTGTGCACTGTGGCAAATTTGTGAGGATCATCAGAAGGAAAATATGGAGCAAACACACAATCCTTTGCACACTTCCTTCTCAGCAGTTTGCAGGCTGCACATGGTGATATGCTATTCTTCTTTCTCTCTGCTCCTTCTGTGCTCATTCTTCAAATCTCAGTCACACCATATATACCCACACAAAGGATAAAAAAATTAAGTAGAAAAGAGAGACCTGGTAAACTTTATGTATGGAGCAAACAACTGCAGATTTGTGCAGCTGAAATATATGCCAAATCAGTGTTTTATATTTGAATTGATGATGTTGGTTGGTGAAAACTGGAATTAAATATATTCTTTTAAACTTTATACTCTGCTTTTAAACATTCATTTTCTTCACCAACATTCCTAAGAATTTGAATTTTTTGCTTTTGAATTTCTGAACATAGATTTTCATCTGACAGAAAGTGGGCAGAATTCTGCAGCGCTGATTAGGAGTGGCAGATAGAAATTTCTTGCCTTAAATAAAATTCAAAAAGATTTCAAAATGTCTATTTTTTTTGGATTTGAAAACTTAAAATAAATAAAAAATATTACATAATTTATGAGATGGAAAAACAAAAATTATTGCAGTTAAACAATGAAAATAGAATGCTGTGATATGATTTACTTTAAATAATGGGAAAAATCAATAAAAAAAATCAATAAAAAATCACTGCACATAAAAATAAAAATAGAATGTAGATTTTTATTTTTCTTTCACTACTGCACATAATTATAGACCAATGTGTACAAAGATGTCAATATATAATATATAAATTTATATATTACAATAACATAATAATATTAATATAATCTTTATCACTCTACCCTTGCCCGAATACTTGTTGAAATTGATGTCTCAAAAGGACTGCCTGCTGAGGTTCTCTTAAAATCTTCTAGGGGGTTTTGGATCCAATCGTTGGATTATGAGGGGGTCCCTTTCCGCTGTAGAAGATGCTTCAAAACAGGACATGCTGCTGCTCAATGTGGATTTGAGAAGAAGTCTAAGACAGCTACTTGGTGGAATGGCGCTTCACAACAACATTACACGGTGGAGAAGAAATCTGATCCGCTTCGGAGCTTCTTTGATGTGGTGGCTTCTGATTTACATGCTGCTGGGGCTTCTAACTCACAGGCTGCTGGGGTTTCTCCTTCCTCCGCTGGGGAAGCTACCATGATAAATCATATTGAGAATATTACTAGATCGGTTTCTGTCTCTACTGATGGTGCTTTGTTTTCCACCTCTGATTGCTCTCCGGTTATTACTACACCTATTCAGGCGAACTCTAATGTTACCTCCCGGGTTGCGGATTTTCATCCTCAGGAAATTAATGGGCTGGCTTGGCAGGCTAAGGCAGCACAAGTTGAAGAAGGCTGGACTACTATTACTGGAAAAAAATCTAAACCCTCTGGGCCTTCTTTCGATATGAATCTTCGCTCCAACAAACGAAACTCTAATTGTAAAACTTAATGGTGTTTGTTAGTGAGCTGGCTGCAGACTGTCTTTTCTGCAGTCTGATTTTTTTGGCTTGTTTAAGCTGTTTGGCTTTTGGTTGTAATGGGTTCCGAATCCCATCAAAATCTGTTTTCCCCAATTTCAAAAACATAATAATATTAATATAAATAGCAACCAATTAATAAATTATAATATTGATATATAATTATTAAATAATATTATATATAATTTAGTTTATAATATATAAATTAAAATTATAAATTATTAATAACTATTTTATTAATATATAATATATAATAGATTTATTATAAATAACTATAATATAATATAATTAAATCTACAATATTATATTATAACTTTATCATTAATAGCTGTAATACTAATATATGTACTTTTATAATAAGTATGTATATATAGAGAGAGAGTTATATATTATTAATAATTATATTATAAATTAATATTATATATAATATACTTATTATAAAATTAATATATGAACAACTAAAAAATAGCTATTAATATTTATTAATAATATATATTATTTATATATTATAGTATACTATATAAATATATTATATATAGATTAATAACTATAATACTAAAATTATATATTATATATTGACATCTCCATACACAGTCCAGTCTATAATTTTTAATTAATAGTATATCATAAAAGCTTGTTTATTTGTTTTACAGTTATTTTATTTACATCTTATATTTATTATATTACATAATATTATTATTTAGATATTATTTATTATATTTATATTTAAACTATATACTACATAAATAATATAATAATATACTATACATAAATTATTTATATTAGATACTATCTTATATTTATATTGTATGTTATATAATATATAAATAATATATTATTTATATTATACTATACAATATATAAATAATACTATTTATATATTACATATTATAATTATATTTATATTATATATTATATTGTACAATATATATATTACTAAATATAATATTTATATATTATTTATTACTTTTATATTATATATTCTATTATACAATAAATAAATAATATTATATATAGTTATGTCGAATATGTGTCGTATGTGAATCGAGCAATTTGATCTTGGCAATCAAAAATTGAGGATGCTCCTTAAACATGCACTTGACAATATAAATGATCTCACCCATTCATTTTAATGTGGTTTAGTGCATTCCTATGTGGCTTGAATGTGTGTCATTCATGTTGGTTTGATTTGTAGTTATCGACATCCAACATGTGCAATTCTATCTAAATCATTTCTTAGTGGACATCTTCGTGGGAGATGGAAAAGGAAGGAGTGTTTCCAATGCAAATAATCGGGACTATGAGCATTACATGTTTATTATGAATGGATTGATTTTTTGCAGTGGCCTCCAGCTCCAAGTGGAGCATCGATGCTTACATGTGTCATGTAACACATACACACACTCCATGTTTATCCCCCCTACCTCTATCTCTTTCTCTATATCTCTCACTCACACACACTCCTTGTTTCTCCCTCCCTATCTCTATCTCTTTCTCTCTCCCCCCTCTCTATCTCTCTC